>OY740819.1:12850320-12962820 GCA_963514005.1 Raja brachyura | reverse complement strand
ATATCTTTAAGCTAAACTAAATTATGAGAGGCATAGTTAGTGTGTAATCGGTGACAGGACATTTTTCCCCAGTGTGGAACTGGCGAGGACCAGAGGGCATAGATCCGTGTAGAGACACAAGAGGCATCTCGATCCTGCTGGGACTTTGGCCGTTCCCAGTTGCTCCACTCCTTCCCTGCAACGTCCCAGCCAACATTGGATCAGCTTCACATTATCGTCCAAGACACAGAACAAAACCACTCCACGCAGGCTCCAGTGAAGAGCGTTAACATTTAACTTGGGGAACCGGTCCAGGATGATGCATTTTGATGTCAGAAACACTAGAGAGGAAAGAGTGACATCGAAGGTCATAATTTCTTAACACTTATTATCAATCGCCAACAGTTTAATTTAGAGAAACATGCCCTTCTGCCCACCAAGTCTGCGCCGACCAGCGATCCCCGCACATTAACACTACCCTACACACACTAGGTACAATTTACACATACACCAAGCCAATTACCATACAAATCTGCACGTCTTTGGAGTGTGGGAGGATACTGAAGATCTCCAGTGAAGAGCGTTAACATTTAACTTGGGGAACCGGTCCAGGATGATGCATTTTGATGTCAGAAACACGAGAGAGGAAAGAGTGACATCGAAGGTCATAATTTCTTAACACTTATTATCAATCGCCAACAGTTTAATTTAGAGAAACATGCCCTTCTGCCCACCAAGTCTGCGCCGACCAGCGATCCCCGCACATTAACACTACCCTACACACACTAGGTACAATTTACACATACACCAAGCCAATTACCATACAAATCTGCACGTCTTTGGAGTGTGGGAGGATACTGAAGATCTCGGATAAAACCCACACGGGCCACGGGGAGAACGTGCAAACTCCGTACAGACAGCACCCGTAGTCGGGATCGAACCCGGGTCTCCGGCGCTGCAGGCGCTGTAAGGCAGCGACTCTACCGCTGCGCCACCATGCCGTCCTGTTGATGATGATTATAATTTTGTGCATATATCAAGTTATGAGCAGACACAGATAGCTGGAGTAACTCAGCGGGTCAGACAGCATCTCTAGAGAAAAGGAATAGGTGACGATTCAGGTCGATTTTTCAGAAACATGAGAGGCATAGATAGGCTAGTCATTCAGAGTTTTATTTCCCAGGATGGAAATGCCAAAGACTGGAGGGCATCGTTTTAAGGTGAGAGGGGCAAAGTTTAAAGGGGATGTACAGGGAGGCAAGTTTTTTTACATGGAGGGTGATGGGTGCTTGGAATGTGCTGCACGAGGTGGTGGTGGAGGCAGATACCATAGTGGTGTTTGAGAGGCATGTAGATAGGCACATGGATATTCAGGAAGTGTAGGGATATGGATCGTATGCAGGCAGATGAGATTAGTTTATATTGACATCATATACAGTTTAGTTTAGGTTATTTTCACATGTAATGAGGTACAGAGAAATGCTTTTGTTGCATGCTATCCAGTCAGCAGAAAGACAATACATGATTACAATCGAGCCGTTTACAGTGTATAGATTACATGAGGGAATAACGTTTAGTGCAAGGTAAAGCCAGCAATGTCCGATCGAGGATAGTCCGAGGGTCTCCAATGAGGTACATTGTAGCTCAGCACTGCTCTCCGGTTGTGGAAGGATGGTTCAGTTAGAAACATAGAAACATAGAAATTAGGTGCAGGAGTAGGCCATTCGGCCCTTCGAGCCTGCACCGCCATTCAATATGATCCAACTCAGTATCCCGTACCTGCCTTCTCTCCATACCCTCTGATCCCTTTAGCCACAAGGGCCACACCTAACTCCCTCTTAAATATAGCCAATGAACTGGCCTCAACTATCCTCTGTGGCAGAGAGTTCCAGAGACTCACCACTCTCTGTGTGAAAAAGGTCCTTCTCATCTCGGTCCTAAAGGATTTCCCCCTTATCCTTAAGCTGTGACCCCTTGTCCTGGACCTCCCCAACATTGGGAACAATCTTCCTGCATCTAGCCTGTCCAACCCCTTAAGAATTTTGTAAGTTTCTATAAGATTCCCTCTCAATCTCCTAAATTCTGCCTGATAACAGCATGGGAATAAGACATTGCAGGCCGAAGGGCCTGTTCCTGTGCTGTACTGTTTTGTGTTCTTAGAAAGCTGAGATATCTTCAGTAACGAGACACTCTCTGTCCAAGCCCTGAACCCCGTAAGTGACGAACAACACAAGGAACCAAATTGAAGATTGCCTATCTGTGAAATGTGAAATGCAGTTGCCTGTACACTTATATTTTTAAATCATAGCAAAGAGACTAATCGGGTTCCAGGACATTTTTTTAAAAATAAAATGCCTCCTTCAAAGCCTTTTATTCAGTTTTAATTCCTTAGAAGTTCTGGCAGGATGAAATATCATGAGCAAAGCACAAAGTCCTGGAAGAACTCAGCAGGGCAGGCAGCATCTGTGGAAGGAATGGACAGGTGATGTTTTGGGTCAGGAGCCTTCTTCAGACTGATTGTCGTGCAGGGGGTGGGGAGAAAGCCGTGCAGGGAGAAAGCTAGAACAGAGACATGGGTGGGACAAAGCGAGCTAAATGATAGGTGGAGAGAGACACAAAATGCTGGAGTTAAAGCCCTGTCCCACGGTGCGAGTTCATTCCAAAAGCTGTCCCTAGTTTAAAAAAAAATCAAACTTGTGGTAAGCACGGAGAATGAACGTAGCGGGTATGTCGGAGCTCGGGGACGTCTCTTAGCGGCTCGTAACGCTAACGGCAGGTACTCGGGAAGACTCGCTAACGGCAGGTAAGCACTTTTAAAGGTCCTAAATTTTGGAATACCCTGCCTCTCTCATTAAAGTCTCACACCTCCTTAGCCACCTTTAAGATTGAGCTTAAAAAGTTTCTCATCATGTCCTGAGTTCTGACCTCCAGCTTTTTGTAATGCTATTTATGAGCTCAAACTACTTCTGTTGACTCTTATCTCATACTATACCTTATTATTTTATTTATTTTCATATTTTTTTTTTATAGTTAACTTTTATTAGAGGCATGTACATATCCTAATCCAAACCATTACAAACTGTGTTAAACGGTTACATATTAAATATTCAGGATTCCAAGGACTCCACTACCAATGTAGCAGGAGTCTACATTTATCAGTTACATATTAACATTGACTCTAATTATTTTTTTTTATATATAGATAGAAAAAATTAAGAAAAAGGTAAAAAAAACCTTAGAAACATAAACTAAACTATCCGTAGGTAAGAAAACAAAACTATTCGTCGAGTCCTGGGTTCAAGCTTCCGTCAAGCCTCAGCGCTGGCCCATTCTACCCCTTCAAATAATCTATGAACGGTGACCGTATTCTAATAAATAAAATGTGGATTATGGAGATGTCGGAGACCTTAAATCTGGAAAAAATTAGATTTGTCTTAATTATTTTCATATTTTTAATTTCATATTTTTAAATTCATATTTTAAATTTTCATTCTTAAACTGTATTATTGTTATTATTGTCTTTTTTATTTCTCCTACCCCCTGATTTGCCATTGACGCTCATTTTCAGATGGGAGCGGACTGTGTATAAGCCCTCTGGGCTTCCCTTCCCTCCCAGCACTGTATGGTATTATAAATTGATCGTTTGTCTTCTTTTAAAACATGGTGCAAATAAATAAATAAATAAATAAATCGATAAATAAATAATAAAAGGAGACTCGTGAAGATTTTTCAACATGTTGAAAAATGTCCACGAGAGCCCCGGGTACCGATGTTTGGAGGATTGTAAATCCGACAGGCAAGGAATATTCATTTTATTCATCGGTACACTAGACTTATTCACGTATAGATTATTTCCTGGTAGACACAAAATTAATTTTGTATACTCTTAACCCAAAATACCATACAAATACGATTTCAGATCAGTCCCCTCTAACTTAAAAAAAAAATAGAAGGTATGTCTAAGAATACATCGTTCTGGAGGTATAACCCCCAAATTTTAAAAGACCCGCAAGGGTCTAAGACACCAAATGGATCCATATATCTAAGACACCAAATGGATCTTTTTTTAGAAATAAATATGATACTTTATTATGGGAATCTTTCAAATACTTAAGATTCTACACATCTCATACAATTTCCTTTTAAAATAGCTGTGGAAAAATTTAAATACTTGGGTATTGAAATTACTAGAAGATATCAAGACATGTTTAAAGCAAACTATAACCCTGTACTTAAGAAACTATGTAATTTAATTAAATTCTGGAAAACGCTTCCGATGTCCTTAATAGGTCGAATAAACGCCATAAAAATGATTTTTCTACCACAAATTCTATACTTGTTCCAATCAATCCCACTATATCTACCCAAAAAGTTTTTTTTTAAATTGGACTCAGATATTACAAATTTTATTTGGGTTTATAAGACCCTTAGAATAAGAATCTGAATAAACCCAAAGTAGTAGGGGGATTAGCATTCCCTAATTCCATGTATTATTATTGGTCGGTAAATATTAGAAATATGATTCAATTGTTGGATAATTCTCTTCATCAACCGGAATGGATCATTATGGAGAAAGAGGACTGCTCCCCCTTTAATATTGGTGCGATCCTTCTTTCACCAAAGACGGTGAATAATACAAACTACAACAAAAACCCAATTATACATAGTACAATCAGAATTTGGAAACAAATAAAATACAATTTAAAATTATATCTACTATTGCTAAAAACCCTCTGTTTAAACCCTCAATTATAGACAAAGCATTTATACAATGGGAAAGAGCGGGAATTAAAACTTTGGGAGATTTGTATGATACGGGAAAACTATTATCATTTAAACAATTACAACTAAAACACAATCTGGGTAACAATCAGTATTTTAAATATTTCCAAATATGTGATTATTTGAAAAAACATGCACATGAATTTCACAAAATGCCATTAGACTTACTAGATAAAGTAACGAATACAAAGGCGGAATCAGCAAATTTAATTTCACATATATATAATATTATACTAAATGCAGTAATACCAACAACGGAAGGTATTAGAGGTGAGTGGGAAAACAAACTAAGCATAAAAATTTCCAATGAAGTCAAGTCAAGTCAAGTCAAGTCAAGTCAAGTTTATTCGTCACATACACATACGGGATGTGCAGTGAAATGAAAAGTGGCAGTGCCTGCGGACTTTGCAAAAAACACACAAACAAACAACCAACAAACTGAAAGGTGTAAAGAATACTTATTAAATGTGCACAAATGCTCAATTAACGTAAGACACACTTTAATAAAATTTAAAATTATACACAGATTATACTACTCAAAAACTAAATTAAATACATGTTTCCCTAACGTTTCACCAATTTGTGATAAATGCCAGTGTCAAGAAGCTACTATAGCGTACTCATTCATCTTTTGTACAAAAATTCAAAGGTTTTGGATTGAAATCTTTGATATTTTCACAAAACTGTTTAAAATAAAAATGACACCAAAGCCAGAATGGATTATTTTCGGAATGACAGAAGGTAGTTCGGAATTAAATGTGTATCAAAAGAATTTATTTGATTACGGCTTAATAATAGGAAAAAAACTAATCTTAAAATTCTGGAAAAATGGATTTCAACTATGTTTGAAACAGGACATCTGGAAGATCTGGAAGATACATCTGGAAGGAAAATCAGAACGCATCTATCAGACGTGGTCTGCAATTATAGAAATGCTACAAAGATAGGGTGCAGGAGTACCTCGGGCCCTGGTGGGGGGGGGGGGGGATGAAAAACTATCGAGTTGGTGGATTCCTTTTGTGTGATATATATAAGATAGTAACTGGCTTTTCTTTTTTTAGGGTCTATCTCTTCACCCCCTTTCTCTAATTCTTTGACCAAGGGTTTCTTCTCCCCTTTGGCGCGCTCTTTCACTATCACAACTCTTTTCACCTATTTCACTCTCTTTCTTTCTATCATTTTTCTTTAAAAGCCATAAAATTATGGGGTACAATGATTGTAACAATATATATGTGAAGTACATTGATGTATTTACCTCTGATAAATAAAATAAATAAAACATGGTGCAAATAAATGAATACATAAACAAATAAATAATTAAAGAAGACTGGTGAAGATTTTTCAACATGTTGAAAAAATGTCCACGAGAGCCCCGAGTACCGACGAGCGGCCATAACCGTAAATCTCCGAGTTCGAATCAGGGCAAACTCGGGAGAGCTCTTGGAATGAACTCGCACCGTGGGACAGGGCTTTAACTCGGACGGTCGGGCAGGCTCTCTGGAGAAATCAGATGGGTGACATGTCGGGTCAGAACTCCTCTGTTTACGGACTGTTTATTTCAGACTCTGAGTCTGAAGAAGGGTCCTGACCTGAAACGTCACCCATCCTTTTTCACCAGAGGTGTGCTGCCTGACCCACTGAATAACTCCAGCACTTTGTGTTCAGTTTAGATTATTGTCATGTGTACCGAAAGAAAAGCCTTTGTTGCATGCTAACCAGTCAGCGGAGAAACAATACATGATTACAATCGAGCCGTCCACAGTGAACAGATACATGATAAGGGAATAACGTTTAGTGCAAGGTGAAGCCACCAAAGATAGTCCAGGGGTCACCAATGAGGTAGATAGTAGTTCAGGACCGCTCTCTGGTGTGGTAGGATGGTTCAGTTGCCTGATAACAGCTGGGAAGAAACTGTCCCTGAATCTGGAGGTGTGCGTTTTCACACTTCTGTACCTTTTGCCCGATGGGAGAGGGGAGAAGAGGGAGTGGTCGGGGTGCGACTGGTCCTTGATGATGCTGCCGGCCTTGCCGAGGCAGCACGAGGTGTATAGCCTACCTTCGGTATGAACCAATTCCTTTCTACACGAGTGATAGGTGGGTACAGTTGCAGCGTGGGGGGAGGGGGTGGGGGAAGTGGAAGGGTTGAAAGGTGGTGTAAGTGACAAAGGCTGGGGACGAAAAGGAGAGAAAATGGAAATATCATGACTTGGGCACCAACACAATTTTGTGACTAAACTCCACAGGTAGTTTGAGAAGATATGTGCGTTAGATTCAAAATTATTTGATTAAAAATGATTTTCTGCGACAAGTAGTTTGTCCTCTATCATTAGCAATGTTACAAAATTTTGAGATTTTAAAAATCAAGTCTGCAATTTATCCCATCAGATAAAGCATAAAAAGAAGTTTAATTTGACACCTAATTCACTTTCATATCTTCAGTATTAAGAAAGTTATGGCCATTTTCATACTCGGAAATTAGCATCTTGTTCCCCATTGCCTTTCAATTGACTTAACTCAAAAGCTGTGATCTGGAATAGTTAAAAGCCCATAACTTTCTTAAAAATTAAGAGAACTCAATGAAATTTTCAGTTATTATAGATTGAAGCATTCTGAAACAAATATGAAACAATCTTACTTGGATGACCTGAAATTAAAGCATATAATTAGTTAGTTATCTAATTGTAGCTAATTACAAAATTCAATGAGTAGATCTAAACATCTATCCATTTCTTAAGAAAATATAAACTTTTTTAAAATTGCCTAAGTGTCCAAATAACATTCACACAATAATCCACAATATAACATAATTTTTAAATCTCATTTTCATGAATTTCTGGGCCAAATGGAAGGAATTTAGTGTTTTATGCCTGTAAATTAATGGCCATTTAAATTAACTAGCGAGTGGGTTTTAGTGGAATGCGGTGGATTGGAACGTTGCGGTTAGCAGTGAAGTCGGGAGGAAAAATACTGTTGGTTCATACATTTTTTGGGACCCCATTTCGCAACATAAAAATATTATTAAACCCTCCCGAAAAACCAACTTTTAATATAAAAATAAACTATTTACCTTTTTTTCTCCCCTACGCAAAATCCTTCCAGTTGTCGGAGCTCACGGCTTTTGAAGGTGATTTTTAAATTACTCTAGTTAACAAATAATTTAGAGTAATTTAAAAATACCTTCATTGATGAAATGTCGGAGCGATTTTTCTTCCGCAACGAAATCGCCCGACATTCATCGATTATCCAGGTCTGTTGAAAAACGGCACTTTAAGCCCGCCCCCCTCTGAAAGGCGCTAAAGTCGCGCACACGGGGAGCGGCAGAACTGCAGCGCCGCTAAAGGTAAGTTTTGTAACATACCTAATTATTGAAATGGTCAAAGATTGGGACATGCTGACGTAAGAAGGGAATTTGATGTCCTTACATACCGAACATCGAAAACGCCTGTAGTCAGGATCGAACCAGGCGCAGTGAGGCAGCAACTCGACTGCTGCACCACCGTGCCGCCCCAACTGAAGGCATTTTGTCAAAGTCTTACAGCATGCGATGCGTCCTTGACTGAGGAGCTGTGAATGGAACTGAAGTCTACCTTCATATTTCAGTCAGAAGTTCACAAGGTAACAAGTTAAAATAGTTTTAGGCCATTCGTCCCATTCAATCATGGCTGATCTCATTTTCCTGCCATCTCCCCTTAACCCTTGACACCCATTCTAATCAAGAATTTGTCCATCTCTGCCTTACAAAAATCCACAGACTTGGGTTCCACAGCCCTCTGTGGCAATGAGTTCCACAGATTTACTGCCCTCTGACTGAAGAAGTTCCTCCTCACCTCCTTTCTAAACGAGTGCCCTTTATTTCTGAGGCTATAATGTCTGGTCCTAGACTCTCCCACCAGTGGAAACATGCTTTCCACATCCACTCTATCCATGCCTTTCATTATTCTGTAATGAGGTTCCCCCCCTCAACCTTCTAAACTCCAGCGAGTACAGGCCCTGTGCTGTCGAATGCTCATCATATGTTAACCCACTCATTCCGTGAATCATTCTTGTAAACCAATGTTCCCAATTTTGGGCAAGTCCAGTCCAGAACCAGGGGCCACACAGTCTTAGAATAAAGGGGAGGTCATTTAAGACTGAGGTGAGAAAAAACGTTTCCACCCAGAGAGTTGTGAATTTGTGGAATTCCCTGTCACAGAGGGCAGTGGAGGCCAAGTCACTGGATGGATTTAAGAGAGAGAGTTAGATAGAGCTCTAGGGGCTAGTGGAGTCAAGGGATATGGGGAGACGGCAGGCACGGGTTATTGATAGGGGACGATCAGCCATGATCACAATGAATGGCGGTGCTGGCTTGAAGGGCCGAATGGCCTCCCCCTGCACCTATTTTCTATGTTTCTATGTTTAAACCTCCTCTGGGCCCTCTCCAGAGGGCCCAGAGGAGGTTTAAACATAGAAACATAGAAAATAGGTGCAGCGCATCCTTCCTCAGATATGGGGTCCTCAGATATAGGTCTTCTCCTGCACAGCTGAGGATGTTTGAGTTTAGGACATGCTTACAGCCCTTACAGGGTAAAACGCTGTGTCAGGGAGTGATCAGTATATCAGGATATCCATGGTGTGAGATATGAAGGCAGCCAGCTAAGAGATCTTCCTTGACTCTTTTATCATTGCGTAGGAAGAAACTACAGATGCTGGTTTAGATCGAAGATAGACACTAGACTAGTATAGGGCAGGACCAACCCATTGCTCATCAACTACAGATGGGCTGCCCTATAGCAGTGAGCTGCTCAATGTCCTGGGCAGGTTACCTCCCACCAGCCTCTGGCAACCTAAGTGGAGGAGATGAAGGAATAAAGGGCCTGTCCCACCAGCATGCAACTCTATGCGATGAGCGCGACCTAACGTGGTCGCTTGAGCCGTCCGGCGTTGCGGGGCCGGTCCCATTTCGATCGCCGGAGCTGTGCGGCATTGTGCGGAGTTCGTCCCGACACCGCGCGGGGCTCCGAAAAACTGACTATGTCCAAAAATTCCGCGTGGCAACGGCTTGTCGGCTCGCAGTCGCCTCGACGCATTACACACCGCCCCGACATCGTGCCTCCGTGACCCTCTCTGTAGGTGCCTCCGTGACCCTCTATGTGTGTGGCTCCGTGGCCCTCTGTGTGTGTGTGCCTCTGTGCCCCTCTCTGTGTGCCCCTCTCTGTCCTGGCGAACTTACCTTAGACTTCGCTTCAAGTTCGCCCCACTTTGCGCCGTGTTGCGCCACTCACCTTATCTCCGCGCGGCCCCTACTGCTGGTTTGGTCGCGCTTGCCGCATGCAGGCGCATGCTGGTGGGAACGGCCCTGTACAGGGGATCACCCGACCTCCGCGCGGCCCCCGCTTTTAGTTTGATCGCGTTCATCGCATGGAGTCGGATGCTGGTAGGACAGGCCCTTAAGCCTTTCATTATAGACACAAAATGCTGGAGTAACTCAGCGGGACAGGCAGCATCTCGGGAGAGAAGGAATGGGTGACGTTTCGGGACAAGACCCTTCTTCATTACTGAAAGTCTGGGGAATGGGGAAACGAAAGATATGGACAATTACTTTCAGTCACTTTCGGTCTGAAGAAGGGTCTGGACCCGAAACGTCACCCATTCCCTCTCTCCAGAGATGCTGCCTGTCCCGCTGAGTTACTGCAGCTATTTGCGTCTAGATTCGGTCTAAACCAGCATCTGTAGTTCTTTCCTACACATTATCATCCTCGTGTTGGCTTGACGTTGGCCTTGAGTGTGGGAAGAGATGAACAGTCTGTAAGGAAGAAGATGGGTGCATATAGAGATTCAGCACGGAGGCATTGGAGAGGGTGCAGAAGCGGATCACCAGAATGATGTCCGGATTAGAGTGCGGCATTTGCAAGGAGAGGTCAGACAGACTTGGACTTTGTTTCTCTGAAGCATCGGAGCCTGTGTGGAAAATGTTGCCAGGCATGGATAGGATAGACACAAAATGCTGGAGTAACTCAGTGACACAGGCAGCAACTCTGGGCATAAGGACTGGGTGACGTTTCGGGTTGAGACCCTTCCTCAGACTGAGAGTCAGGGGAGAGGGAGACTAGAGATATGGAAGGGCGAGGTGTGAAGATGACAGATTAAAGCAGATGATAGTCAAGGAAAATGTATCAGGTTCATTGTTAGCCGAGGGGAAGGTGACAACGAGGTATATAATCAGTAAAATTAATCAGGACAGTGAAATAGTTGGAGACCTAGGGTGGGGGTGGGATGGAGAGAGAGGGAAAGCAAGGGTTTTTTTAAGTTAGAGAATTCAGTATTCATATCGCTACACTCAGTTCTACCTCTTGTCTGAACAAAGGTCTCGACCCAATTCCTGCTATTTTGGTCCCCTAATTTGAGGAAGGACATTCTTGCTATTGAGGGAGCGCAGCGTAGGTTTACAAGGTTAATTCCCGGGATGGCGGGACTGTCATATGCTGAGAGAATGGAGCAGCTGGGCTTGTACACTCTGGAGTTTAGAAGGATGAGAGGGGATCTCATTGGAACATTTAAGGTTGTTAAGGGTTTGGACGCGCTAGAGGCAGGAAACATGTTCCCGATGTTGGGGGAGTCCAGAACCAGGGGCCACAGTTTAACAATAAGGAGTAAGCCATTTAGAACGGAGACGAGGAAACACTTTTTCTCACAGAGAGTGGTGAGTCTGTGGAATTCAGTGGAGAGCGGTGGGCGTGGGTTCTCTGGATGCTTTCAAGAGAGAACTAGATAGGGCTCTTAACAATAGTGGAGTCAGGGGTTATGGGGAGAAGGCAGGAACGGGGTACTGATTTGGGATGATCAGCCATGATCACCTTGAATGGCGGTACTGGCACGAAGGGCCGAATGGCCTACCCCTGCACCTATTGTCTATTGTCTATTGAAATGCCACCCATTCCTTCTATCCAGAGATGCTGCCTATCCCGCTGAGTTATTCCAGCATTTTGTGTCTGTCTTCGGTTTAAACCAGCATCTGCAGTTGCTTCCTACAACTACCTCTTGCCTGATGGGAGAGAGGAGAAGAGGGAGTGGCCAGGGTGAGACTGGTTCTTGATTGTGCTGTTGGCCTTGTCCAGGTTGTGTGAGGTATAAATGGAGTCCAAGGGTGGTGGGTTTGTGTGACGGTTTGGGCTGCGTCCACAATTTGGGCTCCGTCAATGTATACACACTGGGGTATGCGTTCTGCTTCACTTCCTGAAGTCGATCACTATCTCCCATGTCTTGCTGGCATTGTCTTGACACGAGGTTCTCAATCTCCGTCTTGTCATGATTTGATATTGGGCCCACTACGGTGGTGTCATCTGCAAACTTGTAAATTGAATTGGATGTGAGCTTGGCTGCACACTTAAACAAGTACTGTTCTGTGCAGGAACAGGCCATTCGGCCCACAATGTCTGTGCTCAACATGATGCCTGGACCAAAATCATTTTAACCCAGTATCTAGGCTTCCTCCCTGCGCATGCTGCCGAGACCAACTCTTATCTGATGATACATGATCCATATCCCATTAGCAGGAATTGCAGGAAAAATGTTCCCAATGTTGGCGTGCTGCATGGCTCTATGACTTCCCAATCTTTTTCACCAAGCCTTCAGTTCTCTGTGCCACAGTCTGTGATTTCCTTAGCGATATTATTTTCACTGTCTGGCAACTTGGTCCATTTTACACGACCCACATCAATCCAAAATTGCATTGTGACAACAGCATTGCCCAAAGTGATACATTTAAATGCAAAAATTCACTGGAATTTAAAAGGATGAGAGGAGATCTTATAGAAAGATATACAATTCTTAAGGCTAGATGCAGGAAAAATGATACTGATGTTGGGGGAGTCCAGAACCAGGGGTCACAGTTTAAGAATAAGGGGTAGGCCATTTAGGACTGAGATGAGGAAAAATTAATTCACCCAGAGAGTTGTGAATCTGCGGAATTCTCTGCCACAGAAGGCAGTGGAGGCCGATTCACTGGATGTTTTCAAGAGAGAGTTAGATTTGGCTCTTAGGGCTAACGGAATCAAGGGATATGGGGGGGAAAGCAAAAACGGGGTACTGATTTTGGATGATCAGTCATGATCATATTGAATGGTGGTGCTGGCACGAAGGGCTGAATGGCCTACTCCTGCACCTATTGTCTATGTTTCTATCCTTCCATTCCCTGCCTATCCATGTGCATATCCAAAAGCCTTTCAAATACATATCTGCCTCCACCATCGACCCTGGCAGCTCGTTCCAGCCACCCACCACCCTCTGTGTAAAAAACACGCCCCCGCCCCTCTCCTTTAAACTTTGCCCCTCTCACATTAACCCTAAGCTCTCTAGTCTTTGATATTTCATCCTGGGAAAAGAAAGTGCAGGATTGTCCCACTAACCTCATGTCAGGAGTTCAATGCTTTTGGTTGGGATCAAGGCCCTTGCAATGTCACCTGAGAGGAAATCAGGAGAGGAATAGATTGGGTAGATGCACAGAGTCTCTTGCCAGAGTAGGGGAATCGAGGACCAGAGGACACAGGTTCAAGGTGAAGGAGAAAAGATTTCATAGGTATCTGAACGGTAACTTTTTCACACAAAGGGTGGTGGGTGTATGGAACGAGCTGCCGGGACTATCCCAATGTTTAAGAAACAGTTAGACAGGTACATGGATAGGACAGGTTTGGAGGGATACTATTGTAGCTGGGACATGTTGGCCAGTGTGGACAAGTTGGGCTGAAGGGCCTGTTTCCACGCTGTATCATAGAAACATAGAAACATAGAAATTAGGTGCAGGATTTGGCCATTCGGCCCTTTGACCCTGCACCGCCATTCAATATGATCATGGCTGATCATCCAACTCAGTATCCCGTACCTGCCTTCTCTCCATACCCTCTGACCCCCTTAGCCACAAGGGCCACATCTAATTCCCTCTTAAATATAGCCAATGAACTGGCCTCAACTACCCTCTGTGGCAGAGAGTTCCAGAGACCCACCACTCTCTATGTAAAAAGTCCTTCTCATCTCGGTCCTAAAGGATTTCCCCCTTATACTTAAGCTGTGACCCCTTGTACTGGACCTCCCCAACATCGGGAACAATCTTCCTGCATCTAGCCTGTCCAACCCCTTAAGAATTTTGTAAGTTTCTATAAGATCGCCTCTCAATCTCCTAAATTCTAGAGAGTATAAACCGAGTCTATGCAGTCTTTGTTCATAAGACAGTCCTGACATCCCAGGAATCAGTCTGGTGGACCTTCTCTGCACTCCCTCTATGGCAATAATGTCCTTCCTCAGATTTGGAGACCAGAACTGTACGCAATTCTATCACTCTATGACCCCATCTAAAGCCCATGTCTGCTATTCAATGCAAAACAAGCCATAGTGGGCAGGTTACTGGTGAGGAACCGATTATATATTTGATGGCAGAGGAGATGCCTCATTTATGATATGCATTCTGATCAAATTAAACCTATAATATTCACCTTTTTGATTTATTAACTTTTTTTTGTTATTCTTCAAATAATGCAAATCACATATAAGCAAGATAAAATGAACCTATATATTGTATTTTTGACGTGTGTTAGCTCACAGTTTAATGCTTTTGTTAAATGAAAACAGTGTACTGGCTACTGAAACGATACATTGGGTTGGACATATTTGTAGTTTTCAGTCTATAATAAAGTTCATCGATGATGTTCTCTGTATTATGATCCATGTATAATGTGTAAGAGAAGGGACTCAACCTGAAACATCACCTATTCCTTCTCTCCAGAGATGCTGCCTGTCCCGCTGTTACTCCAGCATTTTGTATCTATCTTCGGTTTGAACCAGCACCTGCAGTTCTTTCCTACACACGTATAATTTAGTTTAGTTTGAGTTTAGTTTATTGTCATGTGTACTGAGGTACAGTGAAAAGCTTTTTGTTACATGCTAACGAGTCAGTGGAATGATTAAATGTGATTACAATCGAGCAGTCTGCAGAGTACATTAACGTGTACCTGTTAAAGAGCATAACGTTCGGTGTTTAGGTTAGTTTAGTTTAGAGATGCAGCACGGAAACAGGCCCTTCGGCCCACTGAGTCCGTGCCAACCAGCGATCACTCCATGCACTAACACTATCCTACACACACCTGGGACAATTTACAATTTGACCTAACCAATTAATCCACAAACCTGTACATCTTTGGAGTATGGGAGGAAACCGGAGCACCCGGAGAAAACCCATGTAGGTCACGGGGAGAACGTGCAAACTCCGTACAGACAGCATTGAACCCGGGTCGCTGGCATTGTTAGGCCACCGTACCACCACACAGTGCATGATAAAGTCCAGTAAAGTCCAATTGAACATAGTCCGCGGGTCTCCAGTGAGGTAGACAGAGAAACATGACACCTCCCATGGATTTAACAGAGGAACAAACTTAAGGGAGACAAAGCCTTTTCATGGTACAAGGACCTCATAGTGATGTACGACACACTCGACAGCAACTAGAGAAAGACATTCATTACACCCCACAAAGTTCACAATCTTATGTAGTCAGCAGCTCACAGTAAAAGCTTTTGAAAGAATGGATCGACTAGGCTCACATCCACTGGAATTTAGAAGGATGAGAGGATATCTTATAAAAACATTAAAAATTCTTAAGGGATTGGACAGGCTAGATGTGGTAAAAATGTTCCCAATGTTGGGGGAGTTCAGAACCAGGGGTCTCAGTTTAAGAATAAGGGATAGGCCATTTAGGACTAAGATGGTAAATTTTTTTTCACCCAGAGAGTTGTGAATCTGTGGAATTCTCTGCCACAGAAGGCAGTGGAGGCCAAATCACTGGATGTGCTTGAGAGAGTTAGATATAGCTCTTGGGGCTAATGGAATCAAGGGATGTGGGGTGAAAGCAGGAACGGGCAACCGATTGTGTATGATCAGCTGGCTCGAAGGGCCAAATTTCTGCACCTATTTTCCATGTTTCTATGATTTTCAGGTCAATTTCAGGCACAGTTCATTACGGTTTAGGAGCAGAATTAGGTAAATCGGCCCATCAAGTCTACTCCTCCATTCAATTATGGCTGATCTATCTTTCTCTCTCAACCCTATTCTCCTGCCTTCACCCCATAATCCCGGACACCCGTACTAATCAAGAATCTGTTAATCTCCACCTTAAAAGTATGTATTGACTTGGCCTCCATTGCCTTCTGTAGCAATGAATTCCACAGATTCACCACCCTCTGAGTAAAGAAATTCCTCCTCATCTCCTATGTAAAGGTACATCCTTTAATTCTGAGGCTGGGCTCTCTGGTCCTTGACTCTCTCACTAGTGGAAACATCTTCTCCACATCCACTCTATCACCATCACTCGAGACAACAACCTTTCCCTCAAGGAGATAGTGATCGACTTCAGGAAACGCATACCCCAGCTTTCATAGATGGTGCCGAAGTAGAGATGGGTGAAAACTTCTAGATCCTCGGAGGCAATATCACCAACACCACCATCACAGCGACTACCAAAATGCACATCAACCCTTCCACTTTCATAGAAGGCTGAGGAAGTTTGGCACAGCTTTCACCAACTTCTACAGATGTACCATAGAATGCATTTTGTCAGGATGCATCACAGCTTGGTTTGGGGACAGCCCCATTCAGGACCGCAAGAAATTGCAACAAATTGTAGACGCAGCCCAGACCATCACACAAACCGACCTCCCTTCTATTGACTCCATTTTCATCTCACGCTGCCCCGGCAAAGCCAGCCGCATCATCAAGGACCAGTCGCGCCCCGGCCACTCCCTCTTCTCCCCTCTCCCATCGGGTAAAAGATATAGAAGTGTGAAAACGCACACCTCCAGATTCAGGGACAGTTTCTTCCCAGCTGTTATCAGGCAAGTGAACCATCCTACCACAACCTGTCCACTACTATCTAGCTTATTGGTGACCCTCAGCCTATCCTTGATCTGACTTTGCTGGCTTTACCTTGCACTAAACGCCATTCCCTTAATATGTATCAGTACACTGTAAATGACCCGATTGTAATAATGTATTGGCTTTCTGCTGGCTGGCTAGCACACAACAAAAGCTTTTCACTGTACATCAGGTAGACATGACAATAAACTAGACAAAACAAAACTATCCAGGCCTTTCATTCTATGGTAAGTTTCAATGATGTAGCCCCCCACCCTCACCTCCCCATCCTTCTAAACTCCAGTGAGTGGAGGCCCAGTGTTGTCAAACGCTCATCATATGTTAACCCACTCATTCCTGGGATCATCACTCCTCTAGAACCTCTCTAGAGCCAGCACATCCTTCCTCAGATATGGGGCCCAAAATCTCTCATAGTACTCCAAATGTGGTCTGGCCAGTGCCTTATAGAGCCTCAGCATTGCATCCATAATGTTGTATTCCGGTCCTCTCGAAATCAATGCGTTTGTCTTCTTACTATTGATTCGACTTGCAGATTAACTTTTGGGAATCCTGCACCAGTACTCCCAAATCCCTTTGTACCTCTGATTTCTGGATTCTCTCCCTATTTGGAAAATAGTCTATGCATTAGTTGAAACATAGCAAATATGTGCAGGAGTAGGCCATTCGGCCCTTCGAGCCAGCACTACCATTCAATATGATCTTGGTTGATCATCCAAAATCTGTACCCCATTCCTGCTTTCTCCTCATATCCCTTGACTCCGTTAGCCCGAAGAACTAAATCTAACTCTCTCTTGAAAACATCCAGTGAATCGGCCTCCGCTGCCTTCTGTGGCAGAGAATTCCGCAGATTCACAACTCTCTGGGTGAAAAAGATTTTCCTCATCTCAGTCTTAAATGGTCGACCCCTTATTCCTAACATTCTCCTCTCTACATCCACTCTGTACAAGACTTCCATTGTTCGAAGTTGATGTTTCAAGTTGTATGTCGGACTAAGTTTAGTTTAGAGACACAGCGTGGAAACAGGCCCTTCGGCCCATCGAGTCTGCACCGACCAACAATCCCCACACATTAACACCACCCTACACACACTGTAACCTACAATAGAATAGAATAGAATAGAATAGGATAGTTTCTTTATTGTCATTGTAACATGAACCATGTACAACGAAATGTAAAAATGTCAACCAGTCAGTGCAACATTCAAACCATAAAAGCTAACGATACATACAAGGTAAAATATTAAAAAAGATAAACAGCTAAAATAAATATGAAATATGAAAACAGCACGCATAAACACCCAACCCTACATCCTTCTGTCGATTTCACAGTGTACCAACCACAGTCCCTTAGTCCCCGCGTTCCTTGGCGGCTACATTTAGTGCCGTTATAGCAGTGGGGTAAAAACTGTTTTTAAGTCTGTTTGTCCTTGTCCTTGTAGATCTGTACCGTCTGCCTGACGGCAACAGTTCAAACAGGGAGTGTCCGGGGTGGGAAATGTCCTTTATAATATTCTGGGATTTTTTGATGCAGCGGGAACTGTGTAAGTCTTCCAAGGTAAGGAGAAGGCAGCCGACGATCCTCTGGGCGTTGTCAATGGCCCTCTGAGCTGCTGTGCAGCTGGTGTACCACACGCATACACAGTATGTTAGGATGCTCTCAATGGAGCACCGATAAAAGGACAGCAGCAGTCTCTGTGTGATGTTATTCTTCCTGAGTACCCTGAGACAAACCTGTACGTCTTTGGAATGTGGGAGGAAAATGAAGATCTCGGAGAAAACCCACGTGGGCCATGGAAGAGTGAAAAAACCCACACTAGAGGGCAAACTATAAGGAGGGAGGGAATGTTCTGGGCAAGTTTCTATGCTCACTTTGAGCAGGAGGCAAATAGGACAGAGAAGGAATCGCTGACGTTTTGGGTCGAGACCCTTCTTCAGATTGATGAATCAGTGATCAGTCTGAAGAGGGTTTCAACCAGAAACATCACCCATTCCTTCTCTCCAGAGATGCTGCCTGTCCTGCTGAGTATCTCCAGCATTTTGTGTCTGTCTTCGGTTTAAACCAGCATCTGCAGTTCCTTCATGCACAGTAGGGTGGTGACATCCGTCCTGTCAGATTCAAGTGTTCCTCTTCTCAGGGTCACTGGTGCAGGTTCGATCAGCCTTCCTGAGGGTGAACTCACGGAAAGCAAGTGGCCCGGACGGACTGAGTTCCTGGCAGCGTACAGGAACTGTTCAGAACAGCTAGCTGGAATATTCATGGATATCTTTAAACTTTCCCTACTCCCCACCTACTTCAAGAAGACCACCACCATCCCGGTGCCGAAGAAAAGCAAGATCTCATGCCGACACAACTGGTGTCCGGTGGACTTGGCATCCACCATCATGTAATGCTTTGGGACCCGAGTTATGGAACACTCTAACTACAGCCTACCAAGCAGCCTTGACCCACTGCAGTTCACCTACCACCACATTAAGTCCATCTCCCTGCCTCTACACTAATTCTTGGAACACAATAAGTGACACAATAGACAATAGGTGCAGGAGTAGGCCATTCAGCCCTTCGAGCCAGCATCGCCATTCAATATGATTATGGCTGATCATCCACAATCAGTACCCCGTTCCTGCCTTCTCCCCATATCCCCTGACTCCGCAAACTTTAAGAGCCCTATCTTGCTCTCTCTTGAAAGTATCCAGAGAACCGGCCTCCACCGCCCTCTGAGGCTGAAAATTCTACACTCACAACTCTCTGTGAGAAAAAGTGTTTCCTCGTCACCATTCTAAATGCCTTACCCCTTATTCTTAAACCATGCCCTGCTTCTGGACTCCCCCAACATCGGGAACATGTTTCCTGCCTCCAGTGTATCCAAACCCTTAACAATCTTATATGTTTCAATAAGTTCCCCTCTCATCCTTCTACACTCCAGAGTGTACAAACCCAGCTGCTGCATTCTCTCAGCATATGACAGTCCCGCCATCCCGTGAATTAACCTTGTAAACCTTCGCTGCACTCCCTCAATAGCAAGAATGTCCTCCCTCAAATTCGGGGACGATAACTGCACACAATACCCCAGGTGTGGTCTCACTAGGGCTCTGTACAACTGCAGAAGGACTTCTTTGATCCTATTCTCAACTCCTCTTGTTATAAAGACCAACATGCCATTCGCTTTCTTCACTGCCTGTTGTACCTGCATGCTTACTTTCAGTGAGTGATGAACAAGGACCCCCAGATCCCGTTGTACTTCCCCTTTTCCCAACTTGACGCCATTTAGATAGTAATCTGCCTTCCTGTTTTTGCTACCAAAGTGGATAACCTCACATTTATCTGCATTAAACTTAATCTGCCATGCATCTGCCGACTCCCCCAACCTGTCCAAGTCACCCTGCATTCTCATAGCATCCTCCTCACAGTTCACACTGCCACCCAGCTTTGTGTCCTCTGCACATTTGCTAACGTTACTTTGAATCCCTTCATCCAAATCATTGATGTAAATCAGTGGCTTGCAAAAGTTTTCATATCCCTTGAACTTTTCCACATTTTGTCACGTTACAACCACAAACGTAAATGTATTTTATTGGGATTTTATGTGATAGACCAACACAAAGTGGTGCATAATTGTGAAGTGGAAGGAAAATGATACATGGTTTCCAAATTTTATTACGAATAATAAATCGAAAGGTATGGCGTGCAAAGGTATTCAGCCCCCCTGAGTCAATACTTTGTAGAACCACCTTTCGCTGCAATTACAGCTGCAAGTGTTTTGGGGTATGTCTCTACCAGCTTTGCACATCTAGAGACTGAAATGTTTGCCCATTCTTCTTTGCAAAATAGCTCAAGCTCAGTCAGATTGGATGGAGAGCGTCTGTGAACAGCAATTTTCAAGTCTTGCCAGAGATTCTCAATTGGATTTAGGTCTGGACTTTGATTGGGCCATTTTAACACATGAATATGCTTTGATCTAAACCATTCCATTGTAGCTCTGGCTGTGTGTTTAGGGTCGTTGTTCTGCTGGAAGGTGAACCTCCGCCCCAGTCTCAAATTTTCTTCCAAGATTGCCCTGTATTTGGCTTCATCCATCTTCCCATCAACTCTGACCAGCTTCCCTGTCCCTGCTGAAGAAAAGCATCCCCACAGCATGATGCTGCCACCACCATGTTTCACAGTGGGGATGGTGTGTTCAGGGTGATGTGCAGTATTAGTTTTCCGCCACACATAGCCTTTTGCATTTAGACCAAAAACTTCAATTTTGGTCTCATCAGACCAGAACACCTTCCTCCACATGTTTGCTGTGTCCCCCACATGGCTTGTGGCAAACTGCAAAAGGGACTTCTTATGGCTTTGTTTCAACAATGGCTTTCTTCTTGCCACACTTCCATAAAGGCCCGATTTGTGGAGTGCACGACTAATAGTTGTCCTGTGGACAGATTCTCCCACCTGAGCTGTGGATCTCTGCAGCTCCTCCAGAGTTACCATGGGCCTCTTGGCTGCTTCTCTGATCAATGCTCTCCTTGCCCGGCCTGTCAGTTTAGGTGGACTGCCATGTCTTGATAGGTTTGCAGTTGTGCCATACTCTTTCCATTTTCGGATGATGGATTGAACAGTGCTCCGTGAGATGTTCAAAGCTTGGGATATTTTTCTATAACCTAACCCTGCTTTAAACTTCTCCACAACTTTATCCCTGACCTGTCTGATGTGTTCCTTGGGCTTCATGATGCTGTTTGTTCAGTAATGTTCTCTAACAAACCTCTGAGCCTTCACAGAACAGCTGTATTTATACTGAGGGTTATACAAAAAGCTGGAGAAACTCAGTGGGTGCAGCAGCATCTAAGGAGTGAAGGAGATAGGCGACGTTTCGGGTCGAGACCCTTCTTCAGACTGGTCAGGGATCAGGGAAACGAGAGATATAAACAGTGATATGGAGAGATAAAGCAAGAACAATGAGTGAAAGATATGCAAAAAAGTATTGGTGATAAGGAAAGCAAGCCATTGTAAGCTGTTTCTGGTGTGAAAATGAGAAGCTAGTGCGACTTGGGGGGGGGGGGGGGAGATGGAGAAGGAATGTCAGGGCCCGAGGGCTGAGGGAGAGGTGGGGGGGTGGGGGGAAAGGAGCAGTCTGGGTTAACAGAATTGAGAAAATTCAATGTTTAAGCCCAGAGGATGCAGACTCCCCAAGCGGAATATGAGATGTTGTTCCTCAAACTTGCGGTGTTGCTCACTCTGGCCGTGGAGGAGGCCCAGGACCGAGAGGTCGGATACGGAGTGGGAGGGGGAGTTGAAGTGCTGAGCCACCGGGAGGTCGGGTTGGTTATTGCGGACCGAGCGGAGGTGTTCGGCGAAACGATCGCCTAGCCTCCGCTTGGTCTCACCGATGTAGATTAGCTGGCATCTGGAGCAACGGATGCAGTAGATGAGGTTGGAGGAGGTGCAGGTGAACCTCTGTCGGACTTGGAATGACTGCTTGGGTCCCTGAAAGGAGTGGATGGGGGAGGTGAAGGAACAAGTGTAGCATCTCTTGCGGTTGCAAGGGAAAGTGCCCGGGGAAGGAGTGGAGCAGGAGGGAAGGGAAGAATTGACGAGGGAGTTGCGGAGGGAGCGGTCTTTGCGGAAGGCAGATAGGGGGGGAGATGGGAAGATGTGGCGAGTGGAGGGGTCACGTTGGAGGTGGCGAAACTGGCGGAGGACTATCTGTTGTATGCGCTGGTTGGTGAGGTGAAAGGTGAGGACCAGGGGGACTCGGCCCTTGTTGTGAGTGGGGGAATGGGGAGAGAGGGCAGTGTTGCGGGGTATGGAGGAGACCCTGGTGCGAGCCTCATCGATAGTGGGGGAGGGGAAACCCCGTTCTCTGAAGAACGAGGACATTTG
Source organism: Raja brachyura (assembly GCA_963514005.1). The sequence continues at coordinate 12,940,307 of OY740819.1, read as the reverse complement.
CGATGACCTGGTGTGGAACACGCCATCCTGGGAGCAGATGCGGCGTAGTCGGAGGAATTGGGAATAGGGGATGGAGTCCTTACAGGAAGCAGGGTGGGAGGAAGAGTAGTCCAGGTAGCTGTGGGAGTCAGTTGGTTTGTAGTGGATGTCAGTATTTATACTGAGATTAGATTACACAAAAGTGGACTCTATTTACTAATTAGGTGACTTCTGAAGGCAATTGGTTGCACTGGATTTTATTTAGGGGTATCAGAGTAAAGGGGGCTGAATACTTTTGCACGCCACACTTTTCAGTTTTTTATTTGTAAAAAAATTTGGAAACCATGTATCAATTTTCTTCCACTTCACAATTATGCACCACTTTGTGTTGGTCTCACACCTTTTGAACTTGTAGTTCATCTCTACAACTGGATCCTCGACATCCTCACCAACAGACCACAATCTGTGGGATTAGGGGACAAATCATCCTCTACAATAATCCTCAACACTGGTGCGCTACAAGGATGCGTTCTTAATCCCCCTTCTTTACTCCTTGTACACCCAAAACTGTGCAGTCATGTATTAATCTAATTCCATTTTCAAATTTGCAGACGGCACCACCATTGTGGGCAGGGTATCAAATAATGACTAGATGGAGTACAGGAAGGAGATTGAGAACCTCGTGACCTGGTGTTGAGGCAACAACCTTTCTCTCAGTCTGAAGAAGAGTCTCAACCCGAAACGTCGCCTATTCCTTTTCTCCAGAGATGTTGCCGGCTCTTTTAGTTTAGTTCAGTTTAGTTTAAAGATACAGTATGGAAAGAGGCCCTTCGGCCCACTGAGTCCGCACTGACCAGCGATCTCCACACATTAACACCATCCCACACACACAAGGGACAATTTACACTTATACAAAGCCAATTAACCTACAAACCTGCACGTCTCTGGAGTGTGGGAGGAAACCAAAGATAGGTGGCATGGTGGCGCAGCGTTAGAGTTGCTCCCTTACAGCGCTTGCCACGCCAGAGACCCGGGTTCGAACCCAACTGTCTGTACGGAGTTTTGTACGTTCTCCCCGCGACCTGCGTGGGTTTTCTCTGCGATCTTCGGTTTCCTCCCACACGCCAAAGACGTGCAGGTTTGTAGGTTAAGTGGCTTGGTGTAAATGTAAAAAATGTCCCTAGTGGGTGTAGGATAGAGCTAGTGTGCGGGGATCGCTGGTCGGCGCGGACTCGGTGGGCCGAAGGGCCTGTTTCCGCGCTGTATCTCTAAACTAAACAAAGCTATCTCCCAGGGTATCTCAGCATTGTAGCGCATCAGTTCCAGAGACAAAGTCCAATGTCCGCAGTGGGGTAGAGGTAAATGGGACAGTGCCCTGGCTTATGGAAGGACCGTTCAGAAGCCTGATAACAGAGGGGAAGATACTGTTCCCGAGTCTGGTGGTGCGCGCTTTCAAGCTTCTGTACCTTCTGCCAGAAGGGAGCGGGGAGAAGAGGGAGTGACCGGGTGGGAACAAGTCTTCGTAACCTGGCAGACTTATGGAACGACAGATTGCTGATGGGAGTTTCCTTTAAAGGTCGGTACAAGTGAAACACTCGTCTCCTAGGCATCCAAGGTAGTGTTTTCCCATCTCAATAAAGATGTCCAGGTTTGTAGGTTAATTGGCTTCTATGTTCCATGTTCCATGTTCCATGTTCCATGTTCCATGTTCCATGTTCCATGTTCTATGTTCCATGTTTAAACTCCTCTGATTTCAAAGGGACACTTACTGACGCTCTTTGTTCAAACGTGCCAAGCGCATTTTGTTCGCTCTTACATTGGACATTACGACACAGGAACAGGCCCTTCGGCCCACAATGTTCATGCTAAACATAATGCCAAGTTAAACTAATCTTCACTGCCTGCAGGTGATCCTTATAATTTCATTCCCTTCATATCCATGTCCAAACAGGAAAGTAGACTATTATCTGAATGGAGGCCGATTAGGAAAAGGGGAGATGCAGCGAGACCTGGGTGTCATGGTACACCAGTCATTGAAAGTAGGCATGCAGGTGCAGCAGGCAGTGAAGAAAGCGAATGGTATGTTAGCATTCATAGCAAAAGGATTTGAGTATAGGAGCAGGGAGGTTCTACTACAGTTGTACAGGGTCTTGGTGAGACTACACCTGGAGGATTGCGTACAGTTTTGGTCTCCTAATCTAAGGAAATACATTCTTGCCATAGAGGGGGTACAGAGAAGGTTCACCAGACTGATACCTGGGATGTCAGGACTTCCATATGAAGAAAGACTGGATAGACTCGGCTTGTACTTGCTGAAATTTAGACGATTGAGGGGGATCTTATAGAGACTTACGAAATTCTTAAGGGGTTGGACAGGCTAGATGCAGGAAGATTGTTCCCGATGTTGGGGAACTCCAGAACAAGGGGTCACAGTTTAAGGGTAAGGGGGAAGTCTTTTAGGACCGAGATGAGAAAAACATTTTTCACACAGAGAGTGGTGAATCTGTGGAATTCTCTGCCACAGAGGGTAGTTGAGGCCAGTTCATTGGCTATATTTAGGAAGGAGTTAGATGTGGCCCTTGTGGCTAAAGGGATCAGGGGGTATGGAGAGACAGCAGGTACAGGATACTGAGTTGGATGATCAGCCATGATCATATTGAATGGCAGTGCAGGCTCGAAGGGCCGAATGGCCTACTCCTGCACCTATTTTCTATGTTTCTATGTGCCTATCAGAGAGCCTCTCAAATGTCACAACCGTATCTGCCTCCACCACCACCCCTGGCAGCGTGTTCCAGGCACCCACCACCCTCTGTGTAAAACAACAGGCCATTCGGCCCATGGAGTCCACCCTGTCCATCCATCCCCGCACACTAACACCGTCCTACACACAGCAGGGACAATGTACAAGTTTACCAAAGCCAATTAACCTAAAAACCTGCACCGTCTTTGGAGTGTGGGAGGAAACCCACACAGGTCACGGGGAGAACGTGCAAACTCTGTACAGACAGCACCCATAGCCAGGATTGAACCTGGGGTCTCTGGCGCTGTGAGGCAGCGACTCTACCGCTGCGCCAGCGTGCTGGGCCCACGGTTTAGAGGGGTATGGTATAGAGGGATAGGGTCACAATGCACACTAATGGGACAGAATACACACTAATGTGTCTGAATTAGGGCGGCCACAACAAGTTGAAGAATGAATGAACAATACTTTATTATCACATGTCATATGTCACAGTGAATGTTGTTTGTTTTGTGTACCGTACACAAGGTATGCAAAGAGTCGCTATATATAGGGCCACGACAGAGTTACAAAGTGTTCAATGTAGTCCCCAATAGATCCTCTTTGATCTCAGTGGTTCCCCCATGCCGGATCCCTCGTTATTCTCAGTGATCCCCCCTACTCTGGAAAATTCTCTGCAATTTCTTGCGCCCTTGGATGGAGCTGTTCCCAAACCGTGCGGTGATGCATCCTGATAAAATGCTTTCTACGGCGCATCTGTCGAAGTCGGTGAGAGTTGTTGCGGACATGCCGAACCTCCTAAGCCTTCTGAGTGCCTTCTTGGCCGTTGCTTCGATATGGGTAGTCCTGGACACGTTGCTGATGATGTTTGCTCCTGGAAACGTTCAACCATCTCTACTTCAGCGCCGTCAATGTACGTGTATGTGCACCACTTTGCTTCCTGAAGTCAATCACTATCTCCTTATGCACCTCCTCCAACCTCATCTACTGCATCCGTTGCTCCAGATGCCAGCTGATCTACATCGGTGAGAGCAAGCGGAGGCTGGGCGATCGTTTCGCCGAGCACCTCCGCTCGGTCCGCAATAACCAACCCGACCTCCCGGTGGCTCAGCACTTCAACTCCCCCTTCCATTCCGTATCCGACCTCTCGGTCCTGGGCCTCCTCCACGGCCAGAGTGAGCAACACCGCAAGTTGGAGGAACAGCACCTCATATTCCGCTTGGGGAGTCTGCATCCTCTGGGCTTAAACATTGAATTTTCTCAATTCTGTTAACCCAGACTGCCCCCACCTCTCCCTCAGCCCTCGGGCCCTGACATTCCTTCTCCATCTCTCCCCCCCCCCCCCCTCACCCCAGTCGCACTAGCTTCTCATTTTCACACCACAAACAGCTTACAATGGCCTGCTTCCTTTATCATCGATACTTTTTTGCGAATGAAATATCTTTCATTCATTGTTCTTTATCTCTCCACATCACTGTCTATATCTCTCGTTTCCCTGATCCCTGACCAGTCTGAAGAAGGGTCTCGACCCGAAACGTCGCCTATCTCCTTCGCTCCTTAGATGCTGCTGCACCCGCTGAGTTTCTCCAGCTTTTTGCGTAACCCACTATCTCCTTTGTCTTGCTGGCATTGAGAGAAAAGTTGTTGTCTCAACACCAGGACACCAGGTTCTCAATCTCCTTTCTGTACTCCGTCCCATTATTATTTGATAGCCGGCCCACGATGGTGGTGCCGTCTGCGAATTTGTAAATTGGATTAGATTTGTACATGGCTTCACAGTCGTGGGTGGACGAGGAGTGAAGAAGAGGCTGAGAACGCATCCTTGCGGACCACCAGTGTTGAGGATTATCGTGGAGGATGATTTGCCCCTCGCCGGTTCCTCTCTTGGAAGCCAAGCGCACTGAGGAAGTAGCAGTTAAATTGAATTGAAATGAACCATCCAGCAGCGAAATAGGCCCTTCACCCCACTGAGTCCATGCCAACCACACATTTCCTTTTCACGCTAGTTCAAGAGTCAAGATGGTCCCAAAACGAAACAATGAAATTCTTACTTGCAGCAGCACAATCAACTTCACCACTAATTCCTATCCTGCGCTGAAATTCACTTGGATCATCTCCGACATCTCCCTCCCATTTCTAGATCTCACCTACTCCATCACAGGAAACAGACTATAGACCTACAAACCGACTGACTCCCATAGCTGTCTTGACTACACTTCTTCCCACCCTGCCTCCTGTAAAGACTCTATCCCCTCTCCCAATTCCTCCGTCTATGCCGCATCTTCGCCCAGGATGAGGTGTTCCACACCAGGGCATCGGAGATACCCTCATTCTTTAGGAAACAGGGTTTCCCCTCTTCCATTACAGATGAGGCTCTCACTAGGGTTGCCTCGATATCCCGCAGTTCAGCTCTTACTCCCCCTCGCTCCGTTCGTGGCAAGAACAGAGTCCCCCTTGCCCTCACCTTCCACCCCATCAGCCGTCACATACAACACATAATCCTCGGACATTTTCGCCACCTCCAACAGGGATCTCACCACCAGCCACATCTTCCCATCTCCACCCCTTTCAGCTTTCTGCAGAGACCACTCCCTCTGCAACTCCCTGGTCAACTCGTCCCTTCCCACCCAAACCACCCCCTCCCCAAGTACTTTCCCCTGCAAAGGCAGGAGATGCAACACCTGTCCCTATACCTCCCCCCTTGACTCCATCCAAGCACCCCGACAGTCTTTTTAGGTGAGGCAGAGGTCCACTTGCACATCCTCCAACCTCATCTACTGTATCCGCTGCTCCAGGTATATCGGCAAGACCAAGCGCAGGGTCGGCGATCATTTCGCAGAACACCTCCGTTCAGTCCGCCTAAACCTACCTGATCTCCCGGTTGCTCAACAGTTTAACTCCCCCTCCCATTCCCAATCTGACCTTTCTGTCCTGGGCCTCCTCCACTGTCAGAGTGAAGTTCAGCATAAATTGGGGGAACACCACCTCATATTTCGCTTGGGCAGCTTACACCCCAGCGGTATGAATATATTGACTTCTCTAACTTCAAGTAACCCTTGCTTTCCCTCTCTCTCCATCCCGCCCCCTTCCCCGATTACATTTTATCTCTGTATGCTTTGTTGGTGTCTTCCCCTAGCTAACAATTATCTAATCTACATTTTCTGTGAACTTTGTCCACTTTGATGTCTCCTTTTCACACCTTACACTTCCTTATCTCTGTCTCCCTCAGTCTGAAGAAGGGTCTCGACGTGAAACGTCACCCATTCATTCTCTCCTGTGATGTCGCCTATCCCGCTGAGTTACTCCAGCATTTTGTGTCTATCTTCACCAAATAAGCTATATAATTGAAAGACAAATAAATTGCTTCCAAGTCTCTCGTGCAAACAGGGCAGTTTGTAGTTCAGTTGGAGTTCATCGTGTTCAATGTTGGTTGTTGGGAAGAACTTGCGCCTGAACCTGGAAGTTAGAGTTTCCAGGCTCCTGTACCTTCTTCCCGATGGCAGGAGTGAAACGAAAGCATGGCCAGAGTGCCGTCCTTCTCTCTCTATATTGTAGGTATGTTACAAAACTTACCTTGAGCAGCACTGCAGTTCTGCCGCTCCCTGTGTGCGTGACTTTGGCGCCTTTCAGAGGGGGGCGGGCTTAAAGTGCCGTTTTTCTGCAGACTGGGAAAATCGATCCATGTCGGGCGATTTCGTTGCGGAAGAAAAATCGCTCCGACATTTCATTCATGAAGGTATTTTTAAATTACGCTAGATTATCTATTAACTAGAGTAATTTAAAAATCACCTTCAAAAGCCGTGAGCGCCGACAACGGGAAGGATTTTGCGTAGGGGAGAAAAAAAGGTACACAGTTTATTTTTATATTAAAAGTTGTTTTTTATGGAGGCTTTAATCATATTTTCATGTTGCGAAATGGGGTCCAAAAAAAATGTATGAACCAACAGTATTTTTCCTCCCGACTTCACCGCAAACCGCAACGTTGCAATCCACTGCATTCCACCAAAAACCACTCGCTAGTTGATTTAAATGGCCATTAATTTACAGGCATTAAACACTAAATCCCTTCTATTTGGCCCAGAAATTCATGAAAATGAGATTTAAAAATTATGTTATATTGTGGATTATTGTGTGAATGTTATTTGGACACAGGCAATTTAAAAAAAGTTTATCTTTTCTTAAGAAATGGATAGATGTTTAGATCTACTCATTGAATTTTGTAATTAGCTACAATTAGATAACTAACTAATTATATGCTTTAATTTCAGGTCATCCAAGTTAGATTGTTTCATATTTGTTTCAGAATGCTTCAATCTATAATAACTGAAAATTTTACTGACGGCTTTTAACGGTTCTAGATCACAGGTTTTGAGTTAAGTCAATTGAAAGGCAATGGGGAACAAGATGCTAATTTCCGAGTATGAAAATGGTCATAATTTTCATAATACTGAAGATATGAAAGTGAATTAGGTGTCAAATTAAACTTCTTTTTATGCTTTATCTGATGGGATAAATTGCAGACTTGATTATTAAAATCTCAACATTTTGTAGCATTGCTATATGTTGTCTCCAGCATCTTCCCCACCACCGATGTCAGGCTAACTGGTCTATAAATCCCTGTTTTCTCTCTCCTGCCTTTCTTAAAAAGTGGGATAACGTTAGCTACCCTCCAATCCACAGGAACTGATCCTGAATCTATAGAACATTGGAAAATGATCAGGAATGCATCCATGATTTCAAGAGCCACTTCCTTAACTACCCTGGGATGCAGACCATCAGGCCCTGGGGATTTATCAGCCTTCAGTTCCATCAGTCTACCCAACACCATTTCCTGCCTAATGTGGATTTCTTCAATTCCTCCGTCACCCCAGATCCTCTGGCCACTAATACACCAGGGAGATTGTTTATGACCCCATTTCCTTGTTCCCTATAATAAATTCAACTGTTTCAGTCTTTAAGGGTCCAACTTTGGTCCTAATTAATTTTTTACTCTTCACATATAACCATATAACCATATAACAATTACAGCACAGAAACAGGCCTTCTCGGCCCTTCCAGTCCGTGCCGACCATTTATTTTCCCCTAGTCCCATCTACCTGCACTCAGACCATACCCCTCCATTCCCTTCCCGTCCATATACCTATCCACTTTACTTTTAAATGTTAAAATCGATCCTGCCTCCACCACTTCTGCAGGAAGATCATTCCACACAGCCACCACTCTCTGAGTAAAGAAGATCCCCCTCATGTTACCCCTAAACTTCTGTCCCTTAATTCTCATGTCATGCCCTCTTGTTTGAATCTTCCCTACCCTCAATGGGAAAAGCTTATCCACGTCAACTCTGCCTATCCCTTTCATCATTTTAAAGACCTCAAGTCCCCCCTTAACCTTCTGCGCTCCAAAGAATAAAGACCTAACTTGTTCAACCTTTCTCTGTAACTTAGTTGCTGGAACCCAGGCAACATTCTAGTAAATGTTGGGAAGAAGGGTCTCGACCCGAAACGTCGCCTATCTCCTTCGCTCCTTAGATGCTGCTGCACCCGCTGAGTTTCTCCAGCTTTTTGTGTAACCCTCGATTCTCCAGCATCTGCAGTTCCTTCTTTAACAACATTCTAGTAAATCTCCTCTGTACTCTCTCTATTTTGTTGACATCCTTCCTATAATTAGGCGACCAAAATTGTACACCATACTCCAGAATTGGTCTCACCAATGCCTTGTACAATTTTAACATTACTTCCCTACTCCTATATTCAATGCTCTGATTTATAAAGGCCAGCACACCAAAAGCTTTCTTTACCACCCTATCTACATGCGATTCCACCTTCAGGGAACATGCTTAGAGAAGCTTTTACTATCCTCCTTTATATTCTTGGCTAGCTTATCTTCGTACCTCATCTTATCTCCCTGTATTGCCTTTTTAGTTATCTTCTGTTGCTCTTTAAAAGTTTCCAAATCCTATGGCTTCCTGCTCATCTTTGCTACGTTATACTTCTTCTCTTTAATTTTTATACTGTCCCTGACTTCCCTTGTCAGCCACGGTCCCCTTGGAATCTTTCTTCCTCTTTGGAATGAACTGATCTTGCACCTTCTGTATTATTCCCAGATATACCTGCCAATGTTTTTCCACTGACATCCCTGCTAGGGTATCTTGCCAGTCAGCTTTGGCCAGCTCCTCCCTCATGGCTCCATAGCCCCCTTTGTTCAATAGCAGAATAGCCTAATTCAGCTCCCATTAACATGAAAAGGGCCTGTTTACATGCTGAATGTTTCACTGCAACTGTTACATTCTCACTGCATCTGGCTGCGTACTTTTTATGCGGCTGCACTTATTCAGACATTCAGTCTACATTCTGCCACACACTGATCTGATCTTGAACATGGTGTAGAAGCAGGTAACTGCGACCACCCCAGTCCTACACAACCCAGGAGTTCTTCAGGTAGACAAAAGTGCTGGAGAAACTCAGCGGGTGAGGCAGCATCCATGGAATGAAGGAAATAGGCAACGTTTTGGGCCGAAACCCTCCTTTAGACCTTCTTTCGATTTTCCTGCATCTGCAGTTCCTTCTTAAACACCAGGAGATCCTCATCTCCCTGTCCTTCCACCACTCTCATCTCACTAAGTAACGGATTTCAGTCATGATCCCACTGCCAATGGAGACCAGATGAGGGAGGACCCATGGCCTCATCTCCTTCACCACCCCCCCACTTCCACCCGCACACCTCCAGATTCAGGGACAGTTTCTTCCCGGCTGTTATCAGGCAACTGAACCATCCTACCACAACCAGAGAGCGGTCCTGAACTACTATCTACCTCTTTGGTGACCCTCAGACTATCCTTGATCGGACTTTGCTGGCTTTACCGTGCACTAAACGTTATTCCCTCATCATGTATCTGTACACTGTAAAGGGCTCAATTGTAATCACGTATTGTCTTTCCGCTGACTGGTTAGCACGCAACAAAAGCTTTTCAATGTACCTCGGCGCACGTGACAATACGGCGCAGTGAACCCTCACTGACTCAGACCGCCACGGACCCGGACCTATCTACATCTTTGGAGGAACGCTGGAAGAATTGAGAGCAACCTACGGTGGTGGGGTGGCTTGGAACTATGGTCCACAGAGATGGACCTCAGACCAGATGTTGCCTGGCTTTAGATTAGTTTAGAGTTACAACGTAGAAACAAGCCCCACGCCCCACCCAGTCCAAGCCAACCAGTGATCACCCGCTCACTCTGGTTCGATGCTATCACACTGCCTACACGTTAAGGGGACTTTATTTACAGAGGGCTAATTAACCCACAAACCCACACAACTCTGGGACGTGGGAGAAAACTGGAGCATCCGGAGGAAACCCACAATTTCACAGGGAGAACGTGCAAACTCCACACAGACTGGGGTCTCTGGCGCTGTGAGATAGCAGCTCACAGAAGTATCAGCTGTGTCTCCGGCTGGTTACGAACTGGGGACCTCTCGTGTGTCGGGCGAGTGTGGTAACCACTACACTACAGGTGGCCCGATGGCGCAGCGGTGGAGTTGCTGCCTCACAGCGCCAGAGAGCTGGGTTCGATCCTGACTACAGGCGCTGTCTGTACGGAGTTTGCATGTTCTCCCCGTGACTGCGTGGGTTTTCTCCGGGATCTCTGGTTTTCTTCCACACTCCAAACACGCGCAGGTCTGTCCCCAGTGTGTGTAGGATAGTGTTAGTGTACGGGCCATGGCTAGTCAGCATGGCCTCAGTGGGCCGAAGGGCCTGTTTCCGTGCTGTGCCTCTCAACTAAACTAAACTGGGCTACACTACACCGAGCGCCTGCTGCATTTTGACCTTTTCACTCTCGCGAATGCGAGTCGGAGAATCCCTGGACTAATTTGTTCCTTCTGGTCTGAAGCTAGAACGTTGCAAGCTTGTTAAACTGCCAACAATACTCATTAGTATCATAGAGTGATACAGTGCGGAAACAGGCCCTTCGGCCCAACTTGCCCACACAGGCCAACATGTCCCAGCTACACTAGTCCCACCTGCCCGCGTTTGGTACATATCTCACCAAACCTGTCCTATCCATGTAGCTGTCTAACTGTTTCTTAAATGCTAGGAAATGTTGGGACTCATTGAAACATATAAGATTGTTAAGGGTATGGACACGCTAAAGACAGGAAACATATTCCCAATGTTGGGGGAGTCCAGAACCAGGGGCCACAGATTAAGAATAAGGAGTAAGCCATTTAGAATGGAGACGAGGAAACACTTTTTCTCACAGAGAGTGGTGAGTCTGTGGAATTCTCTGCCTCAGAGGGCGGTGGAGGCAGGTTCTCTGGATGCTTTCATGAGAGAGCTAGATAGGGCTCTTAAAGATAGCGGAGTCGGGGGATATGGGGAGAAGGCAGGAACGGGGTACTGATTGGGGATGATCAGCCATGATCACATTGAATGGCGGTGCTGGCTCGAAGGGCCAAATGGCATCTACTACTGCACCTATTGTCTGTTGTCTATTGATAGTCCCAGCCTCAACCACCTCAGCTTGTTCCATACACCTCTCAGTGACCTCTCAGATTCCTATTCATTCTTTACCCTTCACATTGAACCTATGTCCTCTGGTCCTCGATTCGCCTACTCTGGGCAAGAGATTCTGGGCATCTACCCGATCTATTCCTCTCGTGATTTTGTCCACAAACATCTACTCATTAGTAGAAATGCTTGTCGGTACGGGACCACTTTTATAGCAGTTTACTTTGGACAATCAAGCTTAATCTCGGCATCCCATTAGCAGCAGAACGATAAATTATACGTTACACATTCCAGATCCAGTAAAAACATCTCATCCCATGAACTCAGAACAAGATTGTCCACATTTTGATTATTCATGTTAGTAAGTTAAATATAGTAATTATGTTTTAAGCTCCTGCAGATGTTGCTTTTGTTTTGCCCTTAGCATCATTAAAAACGATTTGCTGTCTTACTAATTGCAGCAACTTGCGACAGAGACCTCACCCCCAAGAACGGTTCAGCATTTTATTCACCATGCGAACGATAATAACGCAACCTTTATAAGTTCATGTTCATTAGTCAATCGAGCAGAATTAGGCCATTCGGCCCATCAAGCTGATCTATTTCTCCCTCCTAACCCCATTCTCCTGCCTTTTCCACATTACTCCTGGCACCCGTACCAATCAAGAATCTATCTCCCTCTGCCTTGAACAGGCTCCACAGCCTTCTATGGCAAAGAATCCCACAGATTCACCACCCTAAAGAATGAATAAAGAATTCTTATTTTCTAGGAGAATATACAAGTTCATATGTTCATGTCATAGGAACAGAATGAGGCCACTCGGCCCATCAAGTCTACTGCACCATTCAATCATGGCTGCTCTATCTCTCCCTCCTAACCCCATTCTCCTGCCTTCTCCCCATAACCCCTGACACTTGTACTAATGAAGAATAAGTCAGTGTTAACCTGTGATGTCAGGACTGTCTTGTGAACAAAGACTGCATAGACTCGGTTTATACTCTCTAGAATTTAGGAGATTGAGAGGGGATCTTATAGAAACTTACAAGATTCTTAAGGGGTTGGACAGGCTAGATGCAGGAAGATTGTTCCCGATGTTGGGGAGGTCCAGGACAAGGGGTCACAGCTTAAGGATAAGGGGGAAATCCTTTAGGACCGAGATGAGAAGGACTTTTTTCACACAGAGAGTGGTGGGTCGCTGGAACTCTGTGCCACAGAGGGTAGTTGAGGCCAGTTCATTGGCTATATTTAAGAGGGAGTTAGATGTGGCCCTTGTGGCTAAGGGGATCAGAGGGTATGGAGAGAAGGCAGGTACGGGATACTGAGTTGGATGATCAGCCATGATCATATTGAATGGCGATGCAGGCTCGAAGGGCCGAATGGCCTACTCCTGCACCTAATTTCTATGTTTCTATGTGAGCAAGCCTTGCATTCACTGTAGGAAGTAATCAGGGAACATTAAATACAAAGCTATATGAATTTGGGGTCGATACTAAAAGACTGGGGAAGTCTCAGTGGTTGGAACCGAAGATAGACACCAAAAGCTGGAGTAACTCAGCGGGACGGGCAGCATCTCTGGAGAGAAGGAACGGGTGACGTTTCAGGACGAGACCCATCTTCAGATCTAGCAGTGGTTGTTGATGATATTGTGATAAATACTTGGTGTCATTTTGTAGCCTCAGCAGTGTCGCTGGGTCAGACTAGACCATCGCTAGGTTTGTTGGACAACTGTAGATTCTACAAACTCGTGAAATTCAGGTGATGGGGGTGACGTTTGTTGTTTAGTTTACAGATACGGCAGAGAAACTGGCTCCTTGGCCCACTGAGGCTATTACTGGTGGTTGGGAAGCTGAAAGGTCGGAAGGTGGATAAATCACCTGGACCAGATGGACTGCACTCCGGGCGCTGTCTGCATGGAGTTTGTACGTTCTACCTGTGACCTGCGACATCTTCGGTTACCTCCCACACTCCAAAGAAGTATGGACAGGAAGGGAATGGTGGGGTATGGTCTGAGTGCAGGTAGATGGGACTAGGGGAAAATAAATGGTCGGCACGGACTGGAAGGGCTGAGAAGGCCTGTTTCCGTGCTGTAATTGTTATATGGTTATATGGTTATCAGTACAGGTTTATATGTTATTAGGCTTGGGTTTGTGTACATGGTAGAAAGTGTAAATTCTCCCCAGTGTGTAAATGTGGGGGGATCGCTGGTCGGCACAGACTCGGTGGGCCGAAGGGCCTGTTTCCGTGATGTTACACTAAACTAAACTTAACCAAACTAAACTAAACTACTGCAAACATCCTCTCCACATCCACTTTATCTAGGCCTCTCATTATTCGGTAGGTTTCATTGAGATCCCCAATGAGGCATAGAGAAGGTAGACAGTCAGAACCTTTTCCTCAGTGGAAATGTCAAAGATTAGAGGACATTGCTTCAAGGTAGGAGGAGGAAAGTTAGAAGATGTGCAGGGAGCTTTGTTTGCACAGAGAGAGATGGGTGCCTGGAACACGCCTGGGGTGGGGGTGGAGGAGGCAGATACGATATTGATGTTTAAAAGGCTTTCAGATAAACGCATGGAGGAATATGGTTCACGTGCTTGCAGATGAGGTTACCTAATCTTGGTATCATTTTGGGCCCGTACAATGTGGGCCGAAGGGCCTGTTCCTGTGCTGTAGTGTCCATAAGTTCATAAATTCTAGTAGCAGAATTAGGCCATTCGGCCCATCAAGTCTACTCTGCCATTCAATGATGGCTGATCTGTCTTTCCCTCTCAACTCCATTCTCCTGCCTTCTCCCCCATAACCCCGTGACATTCGTATCAATCACGAATCTACCAATCTGCACCTTAAAAATACCCCTTGACCTGGCCTCCACAGGCATCAGTGGCAATGAATCCCACAGATTTCTCAAACTCTAGACTATGGAAATTCCTCCTCATCTCTTGACTATGTTCTATGTTCTATGTTGTAGGCTGTAATTATAAAGCTGTGCGATGCCTGAGGGGGTGCAGACTGGTTGCTGTAATGGTGTCAGTGGACACAGGCTGGCAAAGTTAAGCCAAGTCACTTTTATTTCTATAGCACATTTACAAAACAACTCTTGTTGACCAAAGTGTCAAGTCAAAAGTCAAACAAACTTCATTGTCATTTAGAAATACATTGATATATGCAGTTCCAAACGAAATTCCATTGCATTTGGCTCCCTGTGCAACACGATAATTAACAGAAGGATAAACATGGATAAAAGGATAAAAGGACAAATAGACAATGGTGGCAGCCCATTACATGGCATTCAAGAGTCTGATGGCTCGTGGGAAGAAGCTGTTGCAGAACCTTGATGTTCTGCTCCTTATGCTACGATATCTTTTGCCCGAGGGCAGCAGAGTGAACAGTCCGTGATGGAGATGTGTGGGGTCTTTTATAATACTGCTGGCCTTAGACACACAGCGTTTGGTCGCAATATCCCCGATTGAGGGGAGAGAGGTCCCGATGATTTTTTCCGCTGTCCTCACCACTCTCTGCACGGACTTCCAGTCGGAGGCTTTACAGTCCCCAAACCAGACAGAGATACAGCTGGTCAAAATACTCTCTATGGTGCCCCTGTAGAAAGTGGTGAGGATGGGATGGGGGAGGTGAGCTCTTCTCATCCGGCGCAGAAAGTGCAACCGCTGCTGCGCTCTCTTAACTGTTGATGAGGTGTTATTCGATCAGGTCACACTGTTAGTGATCTGCACCCCCAGGAACTTAGTGCTACTGACCACCTCCACATCGCTGTCATTGATGTGAAGTGGCGTGGGACTGTGCCGGGTTTTCGACGATGACCTCCTTTGTTTTTTCGACATTCAGGATCAGGTTGTTCGTATTGCACCAGTCCGCCAGTTGTTTCACCTCCTCCCTGTAAGCCAGCTCATTGTCGTCCCTGATGAGGCCCACCACTGTTGTGTCATCTGCGTACTTCATGATGTGGTTTGTACTAAACCTGGCACAACAGTTGTGGGTCATCAGGGTGAACAGCAGTGGACTCAGGACACAGCCCTGAGGGGAGCCGGTGCTCAGAGAGATGGTGTTAGAGGTGTTATTTCCAACCCTCACAGACTGGGGTCTGTCAGTGAGGAAGTCCAGTAGCCAGTTACACATGGGGGTGCTGAGGCCCAATGGAACCAGTTTGCTTATCAGGTGCTGGGGGATAATTGTGTTGAATGCTGAACTAAAATCCACGAACAGCATTCGCACATAGGTGTTCTTCTCTTCTACATTGCTTTACATTGGTGGAGGTACTAACGTTATACAACAGTGGTTTATAGATTAAGTACATACATAAATACATACACATAGCCCTCCCTCAGAGGACATCAAGAAAGGCTTGAGGGGCTCGATGGAGGGGGCAGTTCTGATGGGAAGAGGGATGCTGCTGTTCCACAGTCTAGGAGCTGCACCCACAAAGGCGCGGTCGGTCGCCCCTGAGCTTATGCCTAGACCGCACATGTTCAGTAACCACAAGTTGGCCGATCTGAGGGACCTGGAGGTGGTGTGGTGGGTGAGCAGACTTTTGATGTAGGTGGGGGCGAGCCCATTAAGGGCTTTGTAGACATAATGAAGGATCTTGAAATGTATTAGGAACCGCACAGTGGAGAGAGGCCAGGATCGGGGTGATGTGGTCCCTTTATCGGGTGCCCATCAGGAGTCTCGCTGCGGCGTTCTGGACCAGTTGAAGGTGGACCAGGGAGGATTAGCTGATGCCAGTGTAGAGGCACTTAAGGGCCTGTCCTACCAGCATCCGACTCTATGCGATGAGCGCGATCAAACTAGAAGCGGGGGCCGCGCGGAGGTCGGGTGATCCCCTGTACAGGGCTGTTCCCACCAGCATGCGCCTGCATGCGGCAAGCGCGACCAAACCAGCAGCGAGGGCCGCACGGAGGTCGGGTGAGTGGCGCAACGCGGCGCAAAGTGAGGCGAACTTGGAGCGAAGTCTTAAAGGTAAGTTCGCCAGGACAGAGAGGGGCACACAGAGAGGGGCACAGAGGCACACACACACAGGGCCACGGAGCCACACACATAGAGGGTCACGGAGGCACCTACAGAGAGGGTCACGGAGGCACGACGTCGAGGCGGTGTGTAATGCGTCGAGGCAACAGCGAGCCGACACGCCGTTGCCGCGCGGAATTTTTGAACATAGTCAGTTTTTGGGAGCCCCGCGCGATGTCGGGACGAACTCCGCACAATTCCGCACGGCTCCGGCGATCGAAGTGGGACCGGCCCCGCGACGCCGGACGGCTCAAGCGACCACATTAGGTCACGCTCATCGCATAGAGTTGCATGCTGGTGGGACAGGCCCTTTACAGTAATCTGGGCGGGAGGAACGACATGTCTGTTGTGGAAGGGATCACAGAGACTGTGCAGGATGCTGGCAGTGGACCAGGTAGGTCTCTACAAGGACACCGTCTCTCAATGCCTGCTCCCTGAGTAAGCTGCAACGTCCTTTGTGGTTTAATTTAATTTAGTTTAGTTTGGGAATACAGCGCAGCAACAGGCCCTTCAGCCCACCGAGCCCACGCAGACCAGCGATCCCCGCACACTAACACTACCCTACACACACTCGGGACAATTTATATTTACACCAAGCAAATTAACCTACAAACCTGGACATCTTTGGAGTGTGGGAGGAAAACGAAGATTCCAGAGAAATCGCACGCAGGTCACGGGGAGAACGTACAAACTCCATACAGACAGCACCCGTAGTCGGGATTGAATCCGGGTCTCTGATGCTGTGAGGCAGCAACTCTACCGCTGCACTACCATCCTGCCTCTGCTCTGGAATGTGCAGTTCAGTTTAGTTTATTGTAACGTGTACCAAGGTACAGTGAAAAGCCTTTGTTGCGTGCTAACCAGTCAGCGGAAAGACAACACATGAGTACGATCGAGCCGTCCACAGCGTGCAGATACACGATAAGGGAATAATATTTAGTGCAAGGTAAAGACCGATCATTGACAGTCTGAGGGTCACAAATGATGTAGATAGCAGTACAGGACTGCTCTCTAGTTGTGGTGGGATGATTCAGTTGCCTGTTAGCAGTCCCATTTGCCCGCACTGGCCCATACACCTCCAAACCTCTCCTCTCCTTGCATCTGCACGATGGTCTTTTAAAAACATGTCCACCACTGATTTTCCGGCAACTGATGGTCCGGCACATTTTTTAATCCGGCCAAAATGAAGAGAGCGCACTTGAAATTGGGACTAGGGCCGGCGTACTTCACTGGGCGGCCACAGATGGCGTAGTGTGTAGTGTGTGCTCTTTTGTGACGTGTACCTCTGGTGGGGGGGGGGGTTAGAATTAGTGGGCTAGAGGTGTGTGGAATGCTGTTGGTCGGGCAAAAGGGATCATTAGGCAAGTCTCTGGAACTAAGGGTGCCGGAAAATTGGTTGCAATTGTATCCATTTAAAATTAATTCTCCCTTTTGTTCCTTAACTGGCATAGTACTCGATTAAACCTGCAAGTGTATAATCTTAGACACACACAAAAGGCTGCAGTAACTTCAGCACGGTCTCGCAGCGGCAGAGTTGCTGCCTCACAGCGCTTGCAGCGCCGGAGACCCGAGTTCGGTCCCGAGTACGGGTGCTGTCTGTACGGAGTTTGCACGTTCTCCCCGTGACCGCGTGGGTTTTCTCCGAGATCTTCAGTTTCCTCCCGCACTCCAAAGACGTACAGGTTTGTAGGTTAATTGGCTTGGTGTACGTGTAAATTATATTAACCATATAACCATATAACAATTACAGCACGGAAACAGGCCCTCTCGGCCCTTCCAGTCCATGCCGACCATTTATTTTCCCCTAGTCCCATCTACCTGCACTCAGACCATACCCCTCCATTCCCTTCCCGTCTATATACCTATCCACTTTACTTTTAAATGTTAAAATCGATCCTGCCTCCACCACTTCTGCTGGAAGATCATTCCACACAGCCACCACTCTCTGAGTAAAGAAATTCCCCTAAATCATGTTACCCCTAAACTTCTGTCCCTTAATTCTCATGTCCCTAATGTGTCTAGGATAGTGTTAGTGTGCGGGGATCGCTAGCCAGCATAGACTTGGTGGGCCGAAGGGCCTGTTTCTGCGTTGTATCTCTAAACTAAACTAATCAACTAAACTAAACTCAACGGGTCAGGCAGCATCTCTGGAGAGAAGGAATAGATGGCCATATACATAGAAACGTAGAAAATAGGTGCAGGAGTAGGCCATTCGGCCCTTCGAGCCTGCACCGCCATTCAATATGATCATGGCTGATCATCCAATTCAGTATCCTGTACCTACCTTCTCTCCATAACCCCTGATCCCCTTAGCCACAAGGGCCACATCTAACTCCCTCTTAAATATAGCCAACAAACTGGCCTCAACTACCCTCTGTGGCAGAAGGTAGTTGATGAAACAATACCTGTGAGGTTTGACCTGTAGGAAGGAACTGCAGTCTGAAGATGGGTCTGGACCCTAAACATCACCTATTCCTTCTCTCCAGAGATGCTGCCTGTCCCGCTGAGTTATTCTCTGAGTTATTCCAGCGTTTTGCTTCTATCCTATGAGGTTTAATGTCGGCATAGTCTCGGGTGGGAAGTTAGACCAATAAAGAAGAGAAGAATCAGACATAAAAAAAGATACACAATGATTTTCACTAATGAAAACCATACAGAATAAACGTATTGTGTAGGAAGGAACTGCAGATGCTGGTTTACACCGAGGATAGACACAAAAAACTGGAGTAACTCAGCGGGACAGGCAGCATCTCTGGAGAGAAGGAATGGGTGACGTTTCGGGTCGAGACCCTTCTTCACCTCCTATCATCTGCACAATATTTTTTGTTTTGAGACACGAGGAACTGTAGATGCTGGAATCTTGAGCAAAACACAAAGTGCTGGAGGATGTCAGCGGGTTAGGCAGCATCTGGTATACTTAGGCCATGCTTGAGGTCGGGACGCTTCTTCAGACTGATTGTGGTGTGGGCGGGGGAGATAGCTGGAAATGAGAGGTGGGGCTGGGACAAAGCCTGAAGAGTGATGGGTGGATGCAAGGGAGGGATATTGGGATGGCAGACGGGTGGGGTAAGTGTCAAAGGCGAGAGATGAAGAGGAGGAAAAAGGGTGTTAGGTGTGGGGAGTACAGGCGTGGAATGTAAAGCAGGAGGAAGGGATATTGGTGGCAGGGATGGAGGGGAGGGGATGGTGGGGGGATTAAAGGGAAATGAGGGGCTCAGGGATAGGAGCTGAGGATACAGGGCGCTGAGAGGGGAGAGGAGGAGCAGGGGAGAGGGGAGTGGGGGGCAGGTGAGAGGAGGTGGGAGAAATGGGTGTTAACAGAGATTGGGGGGGCGGGAAGGAAGGGAGAGGGGATTGGAGGGCATTGGAGCATTCAATGCTCATACTGTTGGCTTGTGAGCTAATCAAGCATAATGTGCGGTGCCTCCTGCAGTGTGTGAGCTCGGGATCCGCAGAGCTCGGAGAGACGGGGAAGAGGGCCCTGCTGGTGATGACGGACGCGGGGAGTGGGCAGTTTGGAGATGGCCGGGGGGCACAGCCTTCAGCGCCTGCAAGGTCGGCTGGGGACCCGGAGGCGTTCAGGTAGGCGAGGGGAGGGAAGTCGGTCGGTGGGCCCAGCCGGTCGAGGGTGACGGAGGTAGGCCCTGCAGCAGCCTGGGGCTCGCCTGGATCGTGACCCGCTCCAGTACATCGAGCGCTTGGACCGGACTTTGGCCTTTTGTCAATGGCGCTAAAACACGGAAACTCGAGCATGTGTACGCCATGCAAAAAGAGTGTCACCGTGCAGTGCATACCTGACAATAAAGAACTATTGAACCATTGAACCATCTGATGTGCGTGCGCCCACAGTCTGCTAATGGAGGTCAGTGTGAGATAGACACTAAATTGAGTTTAGTTTGAAGATACACCACGGAAACAGGACCTTCAGCCCACCAAGTCCACGCCGACCAGCGATCCCCGCACACTAACACTACCCTACACACACTCGGGGCAATTTACATTTATACCAAGCCAATTAACCTACAAACCTGTACGTCTTTGGAGTGTGGGAGGAAAGCAAACATCTCGGAAAAAACCCACGTGGTTACGGGGAGAACGTGCTAACTCCATACAGACAGCACCCATAGTCAGGATTGAACCAGGGTCTCCAGCGATGCATCTGCTGCGCCACCGTGGCTGCCCAAATGCTAAAGTAACTTAACGGGTCAGGAAGCTTCTCCGCAGAGCAGAAATGGGTGGCGGTTCGGGTTGAGACCCTTCAATGGCAAAGGGAATTAATGCAGCAACCTGTGGAACATTGCAACCAAGCAAATTCCTGGCAACATTTCAAGTGAAGAAACAGCCTCTCTGCAGGAACCTCTCCTCAATTGAAGTCTTCAGAGTGAAAATGTCCATGCCTCTGCCCACAGGAGGCAGGGACTGACGTGACGGGTGATGAAATGTATTCCATTCTCACACGCATTTACTCGTCAGAAATTAACACCGTGGTCCTTCAGGACATGATTTGGAAGGGTTTGTGGAAAGCTGTGATTACTGCCACGTGAAGGCAAGCCCAACACCCTTGGATGGAAGCAAGCCAAGATGCAAAAACGTGCTAAAACTAAAAAACTTGTTAAAACTAAAGAGTTCAGGGGGTTGCAACTCCCCACGACACACTTCCAAAGGAAGCTCGTCCATTAGACGGCACGGTGGCGCAGCGGTAGAGTTGCTGCCTCACAGCGCCAGAGACCCGTGTCCAATCCTGGCTACAGGTGCTGTCTGTATGGAGTTTGTACGTTCCCCCTGTGACCTGTTTCGGTTTTCTCCGGGTGCTCCAGTTTCCTCCCACATCCCAAAGACGTGCAGGTGTGTAGGTTACGTACAGGAAGGAATGCTAGTTTAAACCGAAGATAGACAGAAAAAGGTGGCGAACTCAGCGGGACAGGCAGCATGTCAGGAGAGAAGGAATGGGTGACGTTTCGGGTCGAGACCCTTCTTCAGACTGGCTAGGGATAACGGGAAACGAGAGATATAGACGCTGATGTAGAGCGATAAAGAACAATGGATGAAAGATGCAAAAAAGTAACGATGATAAAGGAAACAGCTAAACATTGTTAGCTGTTTGTTGGGTGAAAACGGGAAGCTGGTGCGAGAGAGAGGGAATGCCGGGGCTACCTGAAGTGACAGAAATCAATGTTCATACATTGTACAGCTGCAAGCTGCCCAAGCAAAATATGAGATGCTGTTCCTCCAATTTGCGTTTAACCTCACTCTGACAGTGGAGGAGACCGAGGACAGAAAGGTCTGTGTGGGAATGGGAAGGAGAATTAAAGTGTCCGGCAACCGGGAGATCAGTTCACGCGGGCTGAGCGAAGGTGTTCAGCGAAACGATCGCCCAGTCTGCGTCTGGTCAAGTCCACAACTTGAACAGAGGATTCAAGTTGTTCAAGTTGTGGACTCCTAGTCTTAAAGGCCTGTCCCACTTGAATGCGATTGCGTGCGTTTGGCGTGACCAAACGTAAGCGGAGTTCACACGAAGTTCGCGCTACGTACACACTAAATTCGCGCGTGACGTCATTTGCGTCATGCTAACCAATCAGCTGGACAGGAGGCGGGCCGACTGAATTTGGGCGTCGCACGGCGTCGGTCGGTGATGTCGTCACCCAACTCCACGCCGGGCGGTGACATCATCGCGCAACGCCACGCGCTAGGCGTACGCCGTCAAGATGCTGCGTACGACCGCAATGTCATTGCGTGCCGACAGGCCGTTGACGCACGAAGATTTCGGCCACCGCCAGAATTTTGGAGCCCCGCGCGATGCCGGCACCAGCCCCGCACAACTCTGCGCTTCTAAGTGGGACCGGCCCCGTGCGGCCATAAGGTGCCCGTACGCCTCAAGCGACCACGAAACGTCACCTATTCCTTCTCTCCTTAGAACCAGGGGCCACATTCTGAGAATAAAGGGTTGGGATCCCGTTGGAGTTGGAGTTGGTGAAAATGTCAGAGGAATTGGCTTTGGTAAAGATTCTAAATTGTCCCCAGTGTGTGTAGGATAGTATTAAGTGTATGGGGATCATTAGTCGGTGCAGACTTTGTGGGCCGAAGGGCCTGTTTCCACGCTGTATCTGTAAACTAAGCTTGCCACATGCCTTCTTCATTCTCATATCCCTCCAATGTTACATCTTTTGAAAGAATGGTGTACCTGTACCCTCAGGGTTCCCTGGTCCACAACACTCCCAGGGCCTTAACACTTACTATGTGTGTCCTGTCCTGCTTTAACTAGGAGGTGGCACAGTGGTGCAGCTGGTACAGCCACTGCTTCACAGTGCCAGAGACCCAGGTTCAATCCAACGTCGGGTGCTGTCTGTGTGGAGTTTGCACGTTCTCCCTGTGACCACGTGGGTTTCTTCTGGGCGCCATGGTTGCCCCCCACATCCCAAAGACGTGCAGGTTTGTGGATTAAATTGGTGCTGGTGTGTAGAGAGTGGATGAGAGAGTGGCGTAACATGGAATTAGTGTGAACGGGTGATCGATGGTCAGCACGGAGTCGGTGGGCCGAAGGGCCTGTGTCCATGCCTGCATCTCGAAACTAAAGTTGCAAAACGGCCGGATAAAGCTCTATCAATTCAGAATGGCGTTAAGCCAAATAATGTTCTTTTATTAACCATATAACCATATAACAATTACAGCACGGAAACAGGCCTTCTCGGCCCTTTCAGTCCGTGCCGACCATTTATTTTCCCCTAGTCCCATCTACCTGCACTCAGACCATACCCCTCCATTCCCTTCCCGTCCATATACCTATCCACTTTACTTTTAAATGTTAAAATCGATCCTGCCTCCACCACTTCTGCTGGAAGATCATTCCACACAGCCACCACTCTCTGAGTAAAGAAGTTCCCCCTCACGTTACCCCTAAACTTCTGTCCCTTATTTCTCATGTCATGCCCTCTTGTTTGAATCTTCCCTACCCTCAATGGGAAAAGCTTATCCACGTCAACTCTGTCTATCCCTTTCATCATTTTAAAGACCTCAATCAAGTCCCCCCTTAACCTTCTGCGCTCCAAAGAATAAAGACCTAACTTGTTCAACCTTTCTCTGTAACTTAGTTGCTGGAACCCAGGCAACATTCTAGTAAATCTCCTCTGTACTCTCTCTATTTTGCTGACATCCTTCCTATAATTAGGCGACCAAAATTGATGCTGTGACTTCAGAATGAAGCAGCATTTTAAACGCTATGCTCAGTTTGGGACATCCTGCTATAGGAAGGATGCTATTAAGCTGGGCAGGGTGCAGAGAAGATTTACAAGGACGTTGCCAGAACTCGAGGGCCTGAGCTATCGGGAGAGGCTGGGCAGGTTAGAACTTTATTCCTTGGAGCGCAGGAGGATGAGGGGTGATTTTTTATAATAAGGGCAATAGATATATTTTAATATATAATATATTTTACCAGGATAGAAGATTCAAAAACTAAAGGATTATGGATGTAAGGAGGCAAGAGTCCAAACCCGAGGGGCAACTTTTTTACTCAGGAAGTGGTGAGTTAACGGAATGAGCTGCCAGTATAGGCAGGTACTACAACAGCATTTAAAAACTAATGGAGAAAAGGTGTATGGATAGGAAACGTTTAAAAGGGGAGATCTTATAGAAACATGTAAAATTATAAAAGGACTGGACAAGCTAGAGGCAGGAAAAATGTTCCCAATGTTGGGCCAGTCCAGAACCAGGGGCCACAGTCTTAGAATAAAGGGGAGGTCATTTAAGACTGAGGTGAGAAAAATCTTTTTCACCCAGAGAGTTGTGAATTTGTGGAATTCCCTGCCACAGAGGGCAGTGGAGGCCAAATCACTGGATGGATTTAAGAGAGAGTTGGATATCGCTCTAGGGGCAAGTGGAGTCAGGGGATATGGGGAGAAGGCAGGCACGGGTTATTGATTGGGGACGATCAGCCATGATCACAATGAATGGCGGTGCTGGCTCGAAGGGCCGAATGGCCTCCTCATGCACCTATTTTCTAAGGTTACCATGTTTAGAGGTTTACAGACTAAACACGTATCAATGGGACTAGCTTCGATGGACGGGCTGGGCCGAAGGGCCTGCTTCCATACAGCTTTCTTCCCCCTACTCTAATCAGTCTGAAGTAGGGCCTTGAACTGATATGTCATCTGCCCATGCCCTTCACAGGTGCTGCCTGACCCACTGAGTTCTTCCAGCACGTTGTGTTTTGCTGAAGATTCCAGCATCTGCAGTTCCCTGTGTCCGCCATCTTTACTTGGTTTCTATTTGACCCCAAACTTGATCATGGTTGACAAAGCAGAAACAGAAGGCAGACACAGAAAGCTGGAGTAACTAAACAGGACAGACAGCATCTCTGGAGAGAAGGAATGGATGACGTTTTGGGTCGAGACCCTTCTTCGGTTTCGACCTGAAACGTCACCCATTCCTTCTCTCCAGAGATGCTGTCTGTCCCACTGAGTTACTCCAGCTTTTTGTGTGTATCTTTGGTTTAAACCAGCATCTGCAGTTCCTTCCTAGACTCTGCTTATACCTGTAGGTAATATCCTCTAATCCAGGAAGCATTCTGGTGACCCTCTTCTGCATCCTCTCCCAAGCCTCAACATGCTTCCTGTAATGGGGAAAACGGAACTGCATGCAATACTCCAAACACTGCCGAACCAAAGTCCAATAAAACGGCAACGTGACTATCTGACCCATGCACGCATTGCCTCGACCTATGAAGGTGATCATATGCCTTTTTTAGTTCAGAGAAACAGCGCTGAAACAGGCCCTTCGGCCCACCAAGTCCGCACTGGCAGTGATCCCCACACACTAAACTATGCTGCACACACTAGGGACAACTTTACCGAAGCCAATTAACCTACAAACCTGCCGTCTTTGGAGTGTGGGAGGAAACCGGAGCTCATAGAAACATCGAAACATAGAAAAATAGGTGCAGGAGTAGGCCATTCGGCCCTTCGAGCCTGCACCGCCATTCAATGTGGTCATGGCTGATCATCCAACTCAGTATCCCGTACCTGCCTTCTCTCCATACCCCCTGATCCCTTTAGCCACAAGTGCCACATCTAACGCCCTCTTAAATATAGCCAATGAACTGGCCTCAACTACCTTCTGTGGCAGAGAATTCCAGAGACTCACCACTCTCTGTGTAAAGAATGTTTTCCTCATCTCGGTCCTAAAGGAATTCCCCCTTATCCTTAGACTGTGACCTCTTGTTCTGGACTCCCCCAACATCGGGAACAGTCTTCCAGCATCTAGCTTGTCCAACCCCTTAAGAAAACACACACGGTCTCAGGAAGAACGTACAAACTCCATGCAGACAGCACCCATAGTCAGGATCGAACCGGGGTCTTTGGTGCTGAGAGGCGGCAACTCTACAGCTGTGCCACTGTGCCCCACTAATCTTTGGTTTACTCCAAAAAGTTTTCCTCTCACAATGATTGAAGTCTCAACCCGAAACGTCACCCATTCCTTCTCTCCAGAGGTGCTGCCTGTCCCGCTGAGTTGCTCCAGAATAAAGGTATTCCTGTATAAAAAGGAACAGGGTCAAGGATGCCTTCTGAGGCCGTACAGTTAT
This sequence comes from Raja brachyura, assembly GCA_963514005.1. Next base: position 12,914,491 of record OY740819.1, on the reverse strand, counting down.
TAATTGACCAGGTAAGTACCTTGGAGTTTGGACTAGTAACGTGCAAACTGGAGTTTGAATCGCGGCCCCAGATCTGGGGAATTTAATCCAGAATAAATAGCCTGCATTAGTAATGGTGATGACGAACTCACAGACTGTTATAAAATCCCATTTGGTGTGTTAATATTTCTTCAAGGGAAGGATATCTGTCATCTTTAAAGTGTTTGGCCTATTAACAATTTTGGAGACATTGCAATGTGATTTACTCTTGCCTGGGTCTTGGAAACAGCCCAGCAAGCATCTCGGTTCCATCAAACTATTAAAAGGATGCACAGTAAGAATAGAATTGGCTCGAGCCGGCACTGTATCTGCAGCTCGTTCTGGCTTTCTCAACAACTCGGAAAGGATGAGGAATTTGGATTCTCAGAACCAAGACCATAGAACATAGAACAGTACAGTTTTGGGGTGGCACGGTGGCACAGCGGTAGAGTTGCTGCCTCACAGCGCCAGAGACCCGGGTTCAATCCTGACTACGGGTACTGTCTGTACGGAGTTTGTACGTTCTTCCTGAGACCGTGTGGGTTTTCTCCGAGATCTTCGATTTAGACAATAGACAATAGACAATAGGTGCAGGAGTAGGCCATTTGGCTCTTCGAACCAGCACCGCCATTTTAATGTGATCATGGCTGATCATCCCCAATCAGTACCCCGTTCCTGCCTTCTCCCCATATCCCCTGACTCCGCTATTTTTAAGAGCCCTATCTAGCTCTCTCTTGAAAGCATCCAGAGAACCTGCCTCCACCGCCCTCTGAGGCAGAGAATTCCACAGACTCGCCACTCTCTGTGAGAAAAAGTGTTTCCGCGTCTCCGTTCAAAATGGCTGACTCCTTATTCTTAAACTGTGGCCCCTGGTTCTGGACTCCCCCAAAATCGGGAACATGTTTCCTGCCTCTAGTGTGTCCAAGCCCTTAACAATCTTATAAATAATTTCTTCCCACACTCCAAAGACGTAGAGGTTTGTAGTTTAATTGGCTTGGGTAAAATTGTAAATTGTCCCTCGTGTGTAGGATGGTGTTGGTGTAAGGGCAATCACTGGTCAGTATGGACTCGGTGGGCCGAAGGACCTGTTCCGGCACCGGATCTCTAAACTACAGTTCATGAAAAGGTCGTTTGGCCCACAATGTCCGTGCTGTAGATGATGTCAAGTTCTAATGGTTTTTAGTGTCATTTAGTGTTAAAGAAGGAACTACAGATGCTGGAGAATCGAGGGTTACACAAAAAGCTGGAGAAACTCAGCGGGTGCAGCAGCATCTAAGGAGCGAAGGAGATAGGCGACGTTTCGGGTCGAGACCCTTCTTCAGACTGGTCAGGGATCAGGGGAACGAGAGATATAGACAGTGATGTGGAGAGATAAAGAACAATGAATGAAAGATATGCAAAAAAGTATCGATGATAAAGGAAACAGGCCATTGTAAGCTGTTTGTAGTGTGAAAATGAGAAGCTAGTGCGACTTGGGTAGGGGGGAGATAGAGAGAGAGGGAATCCCAGGGCCCGAGGGCTGAGGGAGAGGTGGGAAGGGGAGGAGGCAGCCAGGGTTAACAGAATTGAGAAAATTCAATGTTTAAGCCCAGAGGATGCAGACTCCCCAAGCGGAATATGAGGTGCTGTTCCTCCAACTTGTGGTGTTGCTCACTCTGGCCGTGGATAAATAAGTTGATAAGTTAATGTTCATAGGTTCTAGGGGCAGAATGAGGCCATTCGGCCCATCAATTCTACTCCGCCATTCAATCATGGATCATCTGTCTTTCCCTCTCAACCCCATTCTCCTGCCTTCTCCCCATAACCCCTGACACCCGTACTAACCAAGAATCTATCAAACTGCCTTAAATATATCCATTGGCTTGTCCTCTGTTGCAATGAATTCCACAGATTCAACACCCTCTGACTAAATGAATTCTTCCTCATCTTCTTCCTAAAGGGACGTCCTTTAATTCTTATGTGACGGCCAGCAGTCTCTGTTATGTGGGCTTGTTACAAGTTGCACACTTTAATTCGCAAGAGTGTGTGGAATATGTTGTTTATCTGACGATCCCTTTGTATTCCAAACGCATTAAATGCAAGACTTTGACACAAGCATAAGAAATCTATTAAGATTTCCAACACAGCAAATCCACGAATTCCACTGTGACTCAAACAATAATAATAATGTTTTATTCATTTATGAAAATATTTTTTAAATGTTTCCCCTTCCAACTCCTTTGATCCTTTCTCCCTGAGTTGGCTGCACAGAAATTGGAGCTCATCTTATCTTTGGGTGTTCTGAACAGGTCCTCCCTGTGAGGCAAGCACAAATATGGGCGGCACGGTGGTGCAGCGGTAGAGTTGCTGCCTTACAGCGCACGAGACCCGGGTTCGATTCCGACTACGGGTGCAGTCTGTTTTGTTTAGTGTAGTTTAGAGGTACAGCGCGGAAACAGGCCCTTCGGCCCACCTAATCCGCGCCGACCAGCGATCCCCGCACATTAACACCATCCTATTACCCACTAGGGACATTTTTTTCGTTTACCAAGCCAATTAACCTACACACCTGTACGTCTTTGGAGTGTGGGAGGAAACTGAAGATCTCGGAGAAAACCCACTCAGGTCAAGGGGAGAACGTGCAAACTCCGTACAGACAGCGCCCGTAGTCAGGATCGAACCCGGTTCTCCGGCGCTGCATTCGCTGTAAGGCTGCGCCACCATACCGGTGTTATGAGGTCATAAGGTCATGGAGTTGAAATAGGCCATTTGGCCCATCAAGTCTATTCCTCCATTCAATCATGGCTGGTCTATCTCTCCCTCCTAACCCCATTCTCCTGCCTTCTCCTTATAACCTCTGACACCCGTACTAATCAATAACCTATCTATCTCTGCCATAAAAATATCCACTGATTTGGCCTCCACAGCCGTCTGTGGCAAAGAATTCCACCTATTCACCACCCTCTAATTCAATAAATTTTTCCTCATCTCCTTCCTAAAAGAGCATCCCCCTAATTCTAATTGTGACCTCTGGTCCTAGACTCTCCCACTAGTGGAAACATCCTCCCCACATCCACTCTATCCAGGCCTTTCACTATTCTGTACGTTTCAATGAGGTCCCCCCTCATTCTTCTAAACTCCAGCGAGTACAGGCCCAGTGCCGACAGACGCTCATCGTAGATTAACCCACACATTCCTGGGATCATTCTTGTAAACCTCCTCTGACCCCCTCCAGAGCCGGCACATCCTTTCTCAGATTTGGTGCCCAAAATTACTCACAATATTCCAAATGCGCCCTTACCAGCACCTTACAGAGCCTCAGCATTACATCCCTGATTTTGTATACAAGCCCTCAATGAGTTTGTACATTCCCCCGTGACCTGCGTGGGTTTTCTCCGAGATCTTCAGTTTCCTCCCACTCTCCAAAGACATACAGGTTTGCAGGTTAATTGGCTTGAGTTTGTTTACTTGATATAAGTGTAAATTGTCCCTAGTGTGTGTTGAGGGCCTGTCCTACAAGCGTGCAACTCTATGCGATGAGCGCGACCTAACGTGGTCGCTTGAGCCGTCCGGCGTCGTGGGGCCGGTCCCACTTCGATCGCCGGAGCCGTGCGGAATTGTGCGGAGTTCGTCCCGACATCGCGCGGGGCTCCGAAAAACTGACCATGTCCAAAAATTCCGCGCGGCAACGGCTTGTCGGCTCGCAGTCGCCTCGACGTCGTGCCTCCGTGAACCTATCTGTAGGTGCCTCCGTGACCCTCTATGCGTGTGGCTCCGTGGCCCTCTGTGTGTGTGCATCTGTGCCCCTCTCTGTGTGCCCCTCTCTGTCCTGGCGAACTTACCTTAGACTTCGCTCCAAGTTCGCCTCACTTTGCGCCGCGTTGCGCCACTCACCCGACCTCCGCGTGGCCCTCGCTGCCGGTTTGGTCGCGTTTGCCGCATGCAGGCGCATGCTGGTGGGAACGGCCCTGTACAGGGGATCACCCGACCTCTGTGCGACCCCCGCTTCTAGTTTGATCCCGCTCATTGCATAGAGTTGCATGCTGGTAGGACAGGCCCTTAAGATAGCATTAATGTGTGGGGATCACTGGCCGATGTGGACTCGGTGGCCGAAGGACCTGTTTCCGCGCACTATCTCTGAAGCTAAAACTAAAAGAAACTAAAAAACTGCAAAACATCAGAAGATTTGCAAAGATAAATATGATTTACAGACAAATATGTGTAGGAAGGAACTGCAGATGCTGGTTATACTGAAGGTAGACACAAAGTGCTGGAGTATCTCAGTGGTTCAAGGCAGCATTTCTGGAGAAAATGGATGGGTGACGTTTCGATTCGGAACCCTTCTTCAGACTGAAAGTACAGAGATGATTTACAAGGATGTGGCCAGGGCTAGAGGGTGTGAGCTATAGGGAGAGATTGAGTAGGCTGGATGAGGGGTGATCTAATTGAGATTTATAAAATCATGAGAGGAATAGGATGGGTAGATGCACACAGTCTCTTGCCCAGAGTAGATGAATCGAGGACCACAGGTTTAAGGTGAAGGGGGGGAAGATTTAATAGGAACCTGAGCGGTAACGTTTCCACACAAATGGTGGTGGGTGTATGGAACGAGCTGCCAGAGGAGGTATTTGAGGCCGGGACTATCGCAACGTTTAAGAAACAGTTAGACAGGTACATGGATAGGACAGGTTTGGAGGGATATGGACCAAATACGGGCAGGTGGGACTAGTGTAGTTTCAGTCTGAAGAAGGGTTCTGACCCAAAACTAACTGCCTGACCCGCTGAGTTACTCCAGCGCTCAGTGTCTGTCTATGGTTTCCAGGCACATGGTTGAGGGGTGGGTGGGACTGGCAGCTCAACGGTGAAGTGGATGTCATGAATTCTGTGCTCTGGAATTTAATTGAGATGTTGGAAGAGGTGACCAAGAGCACTAACGGAGATACGGCAGTTGTCGTTGTCTATGTTGACTTTACCAAGACTCTTGACAAGGTCCAGCATGCTCGACTGGTGTGGAAGGAGGTATGTGCAGGGAGGAACTGCAGATGCTGGTTCAAATGAAGATAGACACAAAATGCTGGAGTAACTCAGCGGGACAGGCAGCATCTCTGGAGAGAAGCAATGGGCGAGGTTTCGGGTTAAGACCTAAATCATTGTGAGAAGAAAATGTTCAGACTGGAGAAGGGTCTCAATCCATTCCTTCTCTCCAGAGATGTTGCCCGTCCCGTTAGCTTTCATAGCAAAAGGATTTGAGTATAGGAGCAGGGAGGTTCTACTTCAGTAGTATAGGGTCTTGGTGAGGCCACACCTGGAGTATTGCGTACAGTTCTGGTCTCCAAATCTGAGGAAGGACATTATTGCCATAGAGGAAGTGCAGAGAAGGTTCACCAGACTGATTCCTGGGATGTCAGGACTGTCTTATGAACAAAGACTGCATAGACTCGGTTTATACTCTCTAGAATTTAGGAGATTGAGAGGGGATCTTATAGAAACTTACAAAATTCTTAAGGGGTTGGACAGGCTAGATGCAGGAAGATTGTTCCCGATGTTGGGGAGGTCCAGGGCAATGGGTCACAGCTTAAGGATAAGGGGGAAATCCTTTAGGACCAAGATGAGAAGGACTTTTTTCACACAGAGAGTGGTGGGTCTCTGGAACTCTCTGCCACAGAGGGTAATTGAGGCCAGTTCATTGGCTATATTTAAGAGGGAGTTAGATGTGGCCCTTGTGGCTAAGGGGATCAGAGGGTATGGAGAGAAGGCAGGTACGGGATACTGAGTTGGATGATCAGCCATGATCATATTGAATGGCGGTGCAGGCTCGAAGGGCCGAATGGCCTACTCCTGCACCTAATTTCTATGTTTCTATGTTTCTATGTCCCGCTGAGTTACTCCAGCTTTTTGTGTCTTTCTCTGGGTGGAGGTATCACATCGGATCTCGGGCAATCTAACCAAATGGATGCCTGTCACACGCCAATGCACTGGAGTTGCAGAGACTACACATGTGACAGAGGTGGAGGCTGGAATGGAGAGGGAAATGTGACTTTGATCAGAGCATCTTGGATGGTGAGAGATATTGAGGCTTTAATGAGGAAAAGAAGGCCAGGTCAGGTGTACATAGACACAATATGCTGGTGTAACATTACACATATTGGACAGGTTTAGCGGGATATGGGCCAAATGCAGGCAACCTGGACTAGCATGTGGGTTGGCGTGGGCAAGTTGGGCCGAAAGGCCTGTTTCCACACTGTATGACTCAGTGGGTCGGGCAAATCTTTGGAGAAAAGGAATGGGTGACGTTTCAGGTCGAGACCCTTCTTCAGACTCTGCAAACTTTAATTCTAGACAACTGGGATTCAGTGAACACCCTAAGCAGTATAAGGGATATTGGAGTACACTTAAGAAGAAAACCGAAGATAGACACAAAATGCTGGAGTAACTCAGTGGGACAGGCAGCATCTCTGGAGAGAAGGAATGGGTGACGTTTCAGGTCGAGACCCTTCTTCAGACTAAGAAGGAGACCATGAAGGCAAAAAGGAGACATGAGATATCTTTAGCTGATAACATAAAGGAGAATCCTAAAATATTCTGTATACTGAGCAAGAGCATAAATGTGGAGAAAGTGGACGAGAAAGGAATTGCAGATGCTGGTTTAAACTGAAGATAGACACTTACAGCTGGAGTAACTCAGCGGGTCCGACAGCATCTCTGGAGAAAAGGAATAGGGTCTGAAGAAGGGTTTCGACCCGAAACGTCACCTATTCCTTTCCTCCAGAGATGCTGCCTCACCCGCTGAGTTTCTCCAGCTTTTTGTGTCTATCTCCGGTTTCTTTCTTAAGTGTACTCCAATATCCCTTATGCTGCTTAGTGTGAACATTGATCCCAGCTGTCTAGAACTGAAGTCTCCAAAGTCTGAAGAAGGGTCATAGAAACATAGAAACATAGAAAATAGGTGCAGGAGTAGGCCATTCGGCCCTTCAAGCCTGCACCGTCATTCAATATGATCATGGATCATCCAACTCAGTATCTTGTACCTGCCTTCTCTCCATACCCCCTGATCCCTTTAGCCACAAGGGCCACATCTAACTCCCTCTTAAATATAGTCAATGAACTGGCCTCAACTACCTTCTGTGGCAGAGAGTTCCACAGATTCACCACTCTCTGTGTGAAAAATGATTTTCTCATCTCGGTCCTAAAAGACTTACCCCTTATCCTTAAACTGTGACCCCTTGTTCTGGAGTTCCCCAAAATTGGGAACAATCTTCCTGCATCTAGCCTGTCCAACCCCTTAAGTCTCTATAAGATCTCCCCTCAATCTTCTAAATTCCAGCGAGTACAAGCCGAGTCTATCCAGTCTTTCTTCATATGGAGGTCCTGCCATCCCAGGAATCAGTCTGGTGAACCTTCTCTTTACTCCCTCTATGGCAAGAATGGATTAGGAGACCAAGACTGTACGCAATACTCCAGGTGTGGCCTCACCAAGACCCTGTACAACTGCAGTAGAACCTCCCTGCTCTTGTACTCAAATCCTTTTGCTATGAATGCCAACATACCATTCGCTTTCTTTACAGCCTGCTGCACCTGCATGCCTACTTTCTGAAGAAGGGTCTCGACCCGAAACGTCGCCTATCCCCTTCACTCCTTAGATGCTGCTGCACCCGCTGAGTTTCTCCAGCTTTTTGTGTAACCCTGCCTACTTTCAATGACTGGTGTACCATGACACCCAGGTCTCATTGCATCTCCCCTTTTCCTAATCGGCCACCATTCAGATAATAGTCTACTTTCCTGTTTTTGCCACCAAAGTGGATAACCTCACATTTATCCATATTATACTGCATCTGCCCACTCACCCAACCTATCCAAGTCACCTTGCAGCCTCCTAGCATCCTCCTCACAGCTAACACTGCCCCCCAGCTTTGTGTAATCCGCAAACTTGGAGCTGTTGCATTCAATTCCCTCGTCCAAATCATTAATATGATCTCGACCAGAAACGTCACCTATTCCTTTTCTCCAAAGAAAGGGAACAATGTTGTCCTGAGATTCAACAATGTTACAAAAGAGGAGGTGTTGGTGTTACTCGGGAAAAGTGGGATAAATCCCTGGGAACTGACCAAGTGTCTCCTAGGACATGACAAGGGTAGAGACCTGTGGTTGAGACATTTTCCTTGTCGCATCTCCGTCCGCACTGTGGCCTAACATCGTGGAGCTGGCGGCCTCTTGCTGGGACGTCTAGCTCCAAAACCGTTTAGCCTGCGGACTTTGACACCTTGGAGCGGGTGATCCCTTTGCCAGGTGTCGGCCTTTGGTGCTCCAACCTGCGGGAGCTGCGGACTTTAACACCGTGAAGCTCGCTGTCCCTGGTTAGGGACCGTATTCAGGTACGCCAAGCCGCAGGAGTTTGGCCGCCTGATGCGGGAGCTTAGACCGCTCCGACGACGGAGCGCGATTGCTGGCTGCAGATGGTTCGATTCCCCTGACCACGGGAGGAACGGAGGAAGAACATAAGACTTTAGTGCCTTCCATCACAGTGGGGAATGAGGCGGAGCCGCTGTGGTGGATGTTTATGTCCATTTTTACGTAGTTGTGTGTCATGTTGCATTGTATGGCAAAACCAAATTCCTCGTATGTTGCAAAACATACTTGGCTAATAAATCACGCTTCTTTTTATGATTATTATTACGAAAGAGGTGATCAAGAAGACTGATGAAGGTCAGGCAGAAGATGTTGTCTACGTGGAGTTTTCCAGGGCTTTTGACAAGGAACGGCCCGCTAGACTGGTGTGGAAGGCGGTATCACATGCGACCAGGGTGATCTAACCAAATGGATGCAAAGTTGGCCCGGTGCTGGGAGACAGAGTTGCAAGTTTCTGTCTGATGCTGTCAATTTGGATGAGAATGAAGGTGGCATGGCTAGTAAGTTTACGGATTATATCAAAATGAGAAATAAAATATCGAGGCGCATTAATAAGCTGATTGCTCATTCTTTTTCCCAGAATTCAAGCTGTATAGGGTGCAGAGTAGATTTACGAGGATGTTGCCTGGATTCAAGGGTGTGAGCTACAGGGAGAGGTCGAATAGACTGTGATTCTATGTCTTGGAATGCAGGAGGACGAGGGGTGATCTTATGGAGGTGTGTAAAATCATGGGAGGAATAGATCGGGTAGATCTCACCAGGCAGATGAGAGTAGTTGATTTTGGCTCGATGCGCGGCATGACCATTGTGGGCCGAAGGGCCTGATCCTGCGTTCTATGTTAAACTCGTTCTTTACCTTTAGTTAACATTTGTGCGGCACGGTGGCGCAGCGGTAAAGTTGCTGCCTTACAGCGCTTGCAGCGCCAGAGACCCGGGTTCGATCCCGACTACCAGTGCCGTCTGTATGGAGTTTGTACGCTCTTTCCGTGACCTGCGTGGGTTTTCTCCGACATCTTCTCTAACTCCAAAGACGTACAGGTTTGTAGATTAATTGGCTTGAGTTTGTATACTTGGTATAAGTGTAAATTGTCCCTTGTGTGTGTGGGATAGTGTCGATGCATACCCAATGGGCCGAAGGGCCTGTTTCCGCGCTGTGTCCCCAAACTAAACTAAAATTAGTTCCATCAGCCTTCGAGCCGACTATATAAACAATGAGGAGCAATAATTAAACCCTTAAAAAGGTTATAATTGTTTATATCTGGTGTCTACCTTGACAGAAGCAAGATCAGGCAAATCCACTGCAAAACCACAGATTACATCTTTTTACACAGATTATAATTACAAGATCTCTAGTTTTTTAAGCCAACTCTTAGACCTCAAGTGTCTTTTAGTTTGATGCGTTCTTTAACTTTCGTGAGATACTATTAACTGGCAGAACCGCACAAAAGCTGCTCTGAATTGGAAACACGTGCAGATTTGGGCAGTTGAAAGGATTTTTGAAAAATTCTTGAAAGGATTATCACTCATTGAACGCTGGACATAACAAAATAAAATTGCGTTAGGGCCATATAAAAGCTTGTGATTCAGGGGAGAAATCGCAATCCTTGGCTTGGTTTGCAGCTAATCTCGAGCTGGAGTGGAAATAAACATAGTAATGTTAAACGTCAGTTTAGTCCTGGCAAATTTATATAGAAATTAGTCGAGCCACAGACTCAATAAACAAAAGCATTCTCACTTTAATCTTGTACCAAATGTAATTGTGCTTATTATTCAATGTTCTTTAATCTACAGCCTAGCAACAATAATAGAGAGAAGAGGTAACTTTATAAACAATTTTTTTCAATTCCAACTTTTCAAAAAACATTTTCTTTCAACATATTTATTTTATCCCAAGGATTGGGCAGTTGGTAGAGCTGCTGCCTCACAGCACCACACACATGGGTTCCATCCTGAACTCGGCGTGGTGTATGCACGTTCTCCCCGTGATCTCATAGAAACATAGAAAATAGGTGTAGGAGGAGGCCATTCGGCCCTTCGAGCCAGCACCGCCATTCATTGTGATCATGGCTGATCGTCCGCTATCAATAACCCGTGCCTGCCTTCTCCCCATATCCCCTGACTCCACTAGCCCCCAGAGCTCTATCCAACTCTCTCTTAAATCCATCCAGTGACTTGGCCTCCACTGCCCTCTGTGGCAGGGAATTCCATAAATTCACAACTCTCTGGGTAAAAACGTTTTTTCTCAGCTCAGTCTTAAATGGCCTCCCCTTTATTCTAAGACTGTGGCCCCTGGTTCTGGACTCGCCCAACATTGGGAACATTTTTTCCTGCATCTAGCTTGTCCAGTCCTTTTATAATTTTATATGTTTCTATAAGATCCCCCTCATCCTTCTAAACTCCAGTGAATACAAGCCTAGTCTTTTCAATCTTTCCTCATATGATAGTCCTGCCATCCCAGGGATCAATCTTGTGAACCTACGCTGCACTGCCTCTATCACAAGGATGTCCTTCCTCAAAGTAGGAGACCAAAACTGTACACTATAGTCCAGATGTGGTCTCACCAGAGCCCTATACAACTGCAGAAGAGCCTCTTTACTCCTGTACTGAAATCCTCTTGTTATGAAGGCCAACATTCCATTAGCTTTCTTCACTGCCTGCTGTACCTGCACGCCAACTTTCAGTGACCGGTGTACAAGGCCACCCAGGTCTCGCTGTACCTCCCCCTTACCTAACCTAACCCCTATGAGATAATAATCTGTCCCCTTGTTTTTGTCACCAAAGTGGATAACCTCACATTTATTATATTATACTGCATCTGCCACGCATCTGCCCACTCACTCAACCTGTCCAGGTCACCCTGCAACCTCCTAACATCCTCTTCACAGTTCACACTGCCACCCAGCTTTGTGTCAACCGTAAACTTGCTAGTGTTGCTCCTAATTCCCTCTTCCAAATCATTAATATATATGGTAGACAGTTGCGGCCTTGTGGGTTTTCTCCGGGTGCTCCGGTTTCCCAAAGATGTGCGGGTTTGCAGGTTGATTGGCCCATCTGTAAATCTCCCCGAGTGTGTAGGGAATGGATGAGAAAATGCAATAACGTAGAACTAGTTTGAACAGGTGATTGTTGGTCGGTGTGAACTTGGTGGGCCAAAGATTCATGTTGGATCTTTAAACTAAACTAAACTAAACTAAACTAAACTTGCGGTTTGGCAGCTTACAATGCAATGGTGTGAACATTGATTTATCTGACTTCAAGTAACCTTTGCAACCCCTCTCTCTCCGTCCCTCCCCCACCCTAGTCGTTGTGGTAGTTTCCCTGTTGGCCTGTTGAGTTTCAGTGTCTGTAACTCATTATCACCTACCCTGCAGCCAACAATGTACCATTGTAGGCTCCATGGGTCCTTGATCACCAATGCTGTTTGCATATCAGTCTGGTGAACCTTCTCTGCACTCCCTCTATGGCAATAATGTCCTTCCTCAGATTTGGAGACCAGAACTGTGCGCAATACTGCAGGTGTGGCCTCACCAAGACCCTATACAACTGCAGTAGAACCTCCCTGCTCCTATACTCAAATCCTTTTGCTATGAAAGCTAACATACCATTCGCTTTCTTCACTGCCTGCTGCACCTGCATGCCTACTTTCAATGACGGTGTACCATGACACCCAGGTCACTCTGCATCTCCCCTTTTCCTAATCGGCCTCCATTTAGATAATAGTCTGTTTTCCTATTTTTGCAACCAAAGTGGATAACCTCACATTTATCCACATCATAATGCATCTGCCAAACCTTGCACTTGCACTAAACGTTATTCCCGCAAATTCCCTGTAAAAGACTCGATTGTAATCGTGTGTAGTCTTTCCGCTGACTGGTTAGCACGCAACAAAAGCTTTTCGCTGTACCTCAGTACACGTGACAATATACTAAAATGAACTGATAGACGGAGCAGTGCTTCGTGGCAGATGCCTTCCCAAGTTGCCGCGGCAACGGAGCCCGCCCAAAGGCTCGGCGGAGCGCCGTACCGCGAGTGAGTAATAACAATGATCTATTCTATATTATCCTTGATCCCCAACCCCTTTGTCCTGGTTTCACACCTTGTGCCTCCTTATTGATGTACCTCCCACTCCCCTGACATCAGTTTCAAGAAGGGCCTCGACCCGAAACGTCACCTATTCCTTTTCTCCAGAGACGCTGCCTGTCCTGCTGAGTTACTCCAGAATTTGGTGTCTATCTTTGTTTTAAACCAGCATCTGTAGTTCCTTTCTACGCCGGTGGTTGGATTGGCTGGAGATGTCGGGCACGAGGAGCGAGGGCTGGTGTGAGGGTGAACCGGAGTAATGCCTGCAGCGTCTTCAACGTCAGCTGCAGGAGGCGCCCCCGGGGATACAACGATCGCCGGGCGAGGAGAGGTGAAGGAGGGCGGTTCGCTGGCCGAGCTGGTTGAAGGCGACAGAGGTAGGCCCTGCAGGAGCCTGGGGCTCGCCTGGATCGGGATCCGCTCTAGTAGACCAAGCACACGGGCTTTGGAAATGGCACCAAAACATGGTGGCACCATTGAACCATTGAGATGTTTATAATATCACAGGATAATGTGGAAGTGAGAAGGAGAATTAAATATGTGCAGCTTCCCGTTGCATGGTTCTCCTGTCATTATATTACCTTTACAATTTTGTTTCTGTTAATTAATTATGGATAAAAGAATTTTCTAAGTGCCCAAGTTTGCAGCACCAGTCGAGTGAGCTCCACCACTTCCCTTTAAGTTCCCACTGCTAAGTTGAACGGTCCTGTGCCTGTGCAAGGTCTTTCAGCGGTTGTGTGAGCAGTGGGCATCTCATCTTTACAATGTTCAGGTGCAAACCAGTCACATTCTAGAGCATCCTGCTCATTAAAACGCATTGATGCAAGCAACAGTACAGACAGCAATGATTACATGATGCCGCCATTGCCTGAGGCGGGATAAACTGGCCCACTTAGTTTGCGATTATTGCACACACATTTCTGTCGCTGCTTCCAAAAGCATTGTACCCCCACTGCAATTCAACCCCACTGCAATGCGTACCTACAGTATTGCATCTCCACTGCAATGCATACCCACAGTATGCAAACCCACAGTATCGCATGCCCACAGTATTGCATCCCCGTTGTAATGCACCACTGCTGGTATTGCACCACTAATGCCGCAGTTTTGCAGCGCTGTGGTGGTGTACAGCCATTGCATGACTGCACACTGTAATATTGCACCTCTGCAGCAAAGCACAGTCTTGAGTACCACACCTCCCAGTATTGCAGCAGCACAGTACTGCATAGCTGCAGTATTACACCCTCGGTATTACATTGCTGCTGGATTGCACCACTGCAATATTGCATCAAAGCTGAATTTAGGTTCACAAAGTGGCTTTGGAACCACAATCTTCAGAGTCTAAAATAGAGATACTGATAAGGTTTGTTAAAGTTCCACACTTCATAAGTGATAGGAGTAGAATTAGGCCATTCGTCCCATCAAGTCTGGTCCGCCATTCAATCATGGCTGATCTATCTCTCCCTCCTAACCCCATTCTCCTGCCTTCTCCCCATAACCTCTGACACCCGTACTAATCAAGAATTTATCTATCTCTGCCTTAAAAGTATCCACTGACTTGTGGCCTCCACAGCCTTCTGTTGCAAAGAATTCCACAGATTCACCACCCTCTGACTAAAGAAATTGCTTCTCATCTCCGTCTTAAAGGAACATCCTTTAATCTGAGGCTTTGACCTCTAGTCCTAGACTCTCCCTGCACTGGGATCCAAAGAGAGCCAGCCAACTGGATGGCAATGGATGGAAGCAGAGGGTGGTGGTGGAAGGTTGCTTTTCAGGCTGGAGGCTTGTGATGAGTGGTGTGCGTCAGGGTTCAGTCCTGAACCCATTGCTGCCTGTGGTTTATACCAACGATTTGGGATGAGAACATACAGGGCACGATGAGCAAGTTAGCAGAAGACACTAAAGTGGGTGGCATTGTAGAGAGTGAAGATGGGTCTCAATCTAGCTGAGGAATGGACTTCACTACAGATCAGTGTGTGGTGTTGATTTTTGGGAAGCTAAACCAGGGCAGGACCTGTTTGCAATTTATATCAATGATCGGAGTCACGTGAGTGACTACGTGAAGACCCCGCCAGCACGCATGCGCGACTTATCGTCGAACGCATTGCGGAAGCGACAGTCGGGAGGAGCGCCGCTCCTCCAACATAAGTTTAAAAGCTTACTGAAGGTAAGTCTCACCAGACTGGTGAGCGTGTGCCATTCCTCCAGAGCTGCAGGTGCTGCCAGCAGCTCCCGACTTCTCGCCGATTAAGACCGCAGGTGCGCCGCGGTCGGGCGGCAAAACCACCCGGAAGTCGGACGGGACCGCTGACTCAGCTGGGTCAGGACCTGAAGACATCCCGTTCGCGGATAGCGACGGCGGGCGTCTTTCCCGCATGGAGCGGATGGTGGAGCAGTTGCTCCAGCGTGACCTGCTTAGGCAGGGGCAGAGTCACGGTGGGTCTCCTAGCAGACCCACAGCAGGATCCTATCATGGACTGCCAAATATCTCACCCTCTTCGCAGGGGAGCATTAGGGGTCAGAGCTGGGCTGACCCTGAAGAAGGGGCAATGGCTGAACAACCAACTGTGTTAGGGGTGCCAGAAGAATTGTTGGGCATGGTAAACAAACATACTGTACCAACACAGAAAGGACTGCCGATACACCCAAAGCTGGCAGCCAGTATAAATTACATGGCCACAAACCAGCTGCAGGAACAAGCCATTAACACTACGGCTGAGAAATATCTCGCTCCAGAGAACTGCATTTCTCTCAATGTACCAGCAGTCAACAACCCCATCTGGGGCAACACGAGTCCATCTATAAGGAGCCAGGAGGTGAAGCTCCAGAGAATCCTTAAACTGCGGGCTGCTGGAATCACAGCAGTGACCAGGACAGCTGATGGGGTTGATTTGCCTGAAGAGCTACAAGATGCTCTAGCATTACTGAGTAACAGTTCGAGATTAACAGTTACAGAAAGAGTATCATTAAGCCTGCACTTAATCCCAAATTTGCTGGATTATGCAGGACTACTAGCACTCAGCCGCCAAATCTGCTGTCTGGGGACAACCTCCCGAAGCAGGTGAAAGACCTGGATGAGGAGGCCAAGGCTATAGGCCTGATCAAGGTGCCAAACACCTCAAAAACCCACTATCAGCAGCGGCAGCACCCCTACACATCCACCAGACAACGGTACAATGAAAGACCATCTGGTGGTGAAAGCTCGAAGGCCGGCCCACCTGCACAGCGGTCTTTTTTAGACCATGACCCAGCCCGGTCTTCCTGGAAAATGCGCCAACCCCACAATGCAGCAACACAACAACTGAAGAAACAAGGGCAGAGACAACCCACACAACACCGGCGGTAGCCATGGAGGTAGGTGGGTCTGGTTCCCTCAAAAACATTGCATGTTTAGATTCATCAAAAGTTGGTGGCCGGTTGCACTTGTTTCATCATGTGTGGTGCACTTTTACCTCTGATTCTTACATACCCGGAAGTATTCAGGGTTACAAAATTGAATTTGTATACGAACTCCCCATCCCAGTTCAGCATACGCATAGCCGGAAGTTCATACTTTCACAAAAAGAGAGAACAGCAGGCCATGCTGAACTGTTAAGACTAAACACAAAAGGGGTTATTGAGGAGACAATCAGAGAATCTCAAGAGTTCGTATCAAATATATTTACAAAAAACAAAAAAGATGGCAGTTGCCGCATCATTATAGATTTGACCGAACTAAATACTTCCGTTCAGTATGCCCATTTCAAAATGGACACGTTTGTCACAGCTAAACAGCTAATTTCTGATAGGTACTACATGGCTTGCATTGATCTTAAAGATGCATACTATTCAGTACCAATACACAAGGATCATCGTAAATACCTGAAATTTGTCTGGATGGGACAGCTATGGCAGTATAAGGCCTTACCCAATGGGTTGTCATCAGCACCCAGGCTGTTTACAACATTATTAAAACCAGCTTTAGCTTATTTAAGGGAACACAACCATATCGTTATGGCTTACCTTGATGATATTTTCATTGTAGGTGAGAATTTGGAGATGGCTACATTGGCAGTATCAGCCACAAAACATCTTTTTCAAAAGCTGGGATTTATCATACATCCAGATAAATCAAAATTGGAACCCTCCACTACCATGGATTATTTGGGGTTCACTATTGACTCTGTTCAAATGTCTATCACCTTGCCACCTAACAAACTGATGGACTTGATAGAAGCATGCAGAAGCCTCACTGGCATCAGGGAACCATCCATTCGGCAAGTAGCCAGAGTGATTGGAAAACTAGTGGCTGCGTTCCCAGCAGCACAATTTGGACCACTCCATTATCAAAACCTTCAAAGAGCAAAAATTTTAGCTCTCAAAAATCATGCAGGCCATTTTGATAGGCCTATGAAACTACCAGGGAAAGCAAAATCAGAATTAAACTGGTGGATAGAAAATGCTCAGCTTTGTTCTAACCCCAACACTATCATGAATCCCTCGGTTACATTACAGACTGATGCCAATGCTAAAGGTTGGGGAGCAACTAATACCACCACTAGTTGTGGTGGCAGATGGAGTGCACAAGAATTAACCCTGTTTAAAGCACTAGGGATTAATTATCTAGAAATGCTGGGAGCATTTCATGGACTCAGGGCCTACTGTTCAGATATGCACCAGTTGCATGTAAGGTTACAAATTGACAATACCACAGTGGTGGCCTACATTAATCATATGGGTGGAATAAAGTCGATATCATGTGATGAATTGGCAAATAATATCTGGCACTGGTGTCTGGATAGGGAGATTTGGATCTCAGCCACTTACCTTCCAGGTAAGCTAAATATAGTGGCAGACACCAGGTCACGTAAATTCAACGACAACATAGAATGGATGTTGGATCGGAAAGTGTTTACAGATATTATAGAACAGTATGGGACACCAGATATCGACCGTTTTGCATCCAGACTAAATCACCAACTACCAACATATGTTGCTTGGGAACCAGACCCAGGGGCAGCAGCGATGGACGCTTTCTCGCAGCATTGGGGGATTTATTTTGCTATGCATTTCCCCCCTTCTGCCTCATCAGTGGGGTCTTGCAGAAAATTAAACAAGACTCCGCAACGGGTATTTTGGTTGTTCCCGACTGGCCTACCCAACCATGGTTCCCAGCAGTACAACAGATGGCCTCAGAAACCTGCATCCGGATAAACAAATGACCGAGTTTGTTGGTACATCCCGTTACAGGGATAGTCATCCATGTCATGACCACATGAATTTGTTAATTTGCAGATCCTGAACAGGCCATTTCTGGGATACGGACTCTCCGACAGAACGATCAATGCCATCTCAGCGTCGTGCAGGGAGTCCACCAGAAGACAGTACCTGACGTATGTCAGGAAATGGGAAGTGTTCTGCACCAGGACGAACACTACATATGACTAGCCACCATCACTGAAGTGCTGGAGTTTCTGGCCACCCTTCATTTCGATGAAAGATTGAGTTACAGTGCCATTAATTGTGCAAGGAGTGCCCTAGCTAATTATCTGGGGAGAGGGAGTGATCACCTGCCTATAGGATCACACCCACTAGTATCTAAACTAATGAGGGGTATATTTAACTCTAATCCCCCCAGGCCCAGATACACCCATACATGGGACATAAGCATAGTTTTAACTATGTTACGAGGATGGACACCCATAACCGGGCTCACCTTGGACAAACTTACATACAAGATGGTAATGATTATGGCACTTGTATCAGCACAACGGGCCCAGTCCTTACACAAATTAAGTATGGACGCCATGTATTAGCAATGTTACAAAATTTTGAGATTTTAAAAATCAAGTCTGCAATTTATCCCATCAGATAAAGCATAACAAGAAGTTTAATTTGACACCTAATTTACTTTCCTATCTTCAGTATTAAGAAAGTTATGGCCATTTTCATGCTCGGAAATGAGTATCTTGCTTCCCATTGCCTTTCAATTGACTTAACTCAAAAGCTGTGATCTGGAAAAATTAAAAGCCCATAACTTTATTAAAAATTAAGAGAACTCAATGAAATTTTCAGTCATTATAGATTGAAGCATTCTGAAACAAATATTAAACAATCTTACTTGGATTACCTGAAATTAAAGTATATAATTAGTTAGTTATCTAATTGTAGCTAATTACAAAATTCAATGAGTAGATCTAAACATCTATCAATTTCTTAAGAAAAGATAAACTTTTTTTTATTTGCCTAAGTGTCCAAATAACATTCACACAATAATCCACAATATAACATAATTTTTAAATCTCATTTTCATGAATTTCTGGGCCAAATGGAAGGAATGTAGTGTTTAATGCCTGTAAATTAATGGCCATTTAAATCAACTAGCGAGTGGGTTTTAGCGGAATGCGGTGGATTAGAACGTTGCGGTTAGCGGTGAAGACGAGGGGGAAAATACTGGGGGTTCATACATTTTTTGGGGACCCCATTTCGCAACATAAAAATATTATTAATGCCTCCCAAAAAACCAACTTTTAATAAAAAAATAAAGTATTTACCTTTTTTTCTCCCCTACGGAAAATGCTTCCGGTTGTCTGCGGTCACGGCTTTTGAAGGTGATTTTTAAATTACTCTAGTTAATAAATAATTTAGAGTAATTTAAAAATACCTTAATGGATGAAATGTCGGAGCGATGTTTCTTCCGCAATTAAATCGCCCGACATTCATCGATTATCCTGGACTGGTGAAAATCGGCACTTTAAGCCCGCCCCCCTCTGAAAGGCGCTAAAGTCGCACACACGGGGAGCGGCAGAAGTGCAGCGCCGCTAAAGGTAAGTTTTGTAACATACCTACATGTATATCACAAATGGCAAGATAACCTTTCTTATACAGGGGTTACTTAAACAAGACCAACCCGGTTCCTCTGACCAAAAATTTGAATTTCTGGCCTATCCTGCAGATAGTCGACTCTGCATTGTGACACTTATTTTACAATATATAGAAGTCACTAAGACTCTAAGCGGCACGGAGAGAGCTTTACTCATAAGCCATAAACGCCCTCACCATAAGGTCACAGTGCAAACCATATCCAGATGGTTAATGGTGGTATTAGATGCAGCGGGGGTGGATACTAATGTTTTCAAATCTCACTCCACCAGGGCTGCATCTACATCAGCGACTAGGATGATGGAAGCCCTTATGGACCACATCCTGGCCACAGCGGGTTGGAGCAATGAACAGACTTTTCAACGCTTTTATAATAAACCCGACATGTTTGCAGGGAAAATTTTGAGTTCTGTAAAATAAATTACCCAATGTGGGGATATATTATTTTGGTATGAATAAATACCTTCTTCGTTCTTCAGCAGAGTGTCATGTCTGAAATACTTTCATCCTCCTTTCCTAGCATGGCAGTGTGTGAGCATGGATTCATTCCAGGGCATGAAATCACAGAGCTTTGAAATCTTCACGTAGTCACTCACGTGACTCCGAAGTAAAATAATAAGATTAAATGAGAACTTACCAGTTTGAAGTTTGATCTTTATTTTATGAGGAGTTACAATGAGGGATTACGTGACCTCTGCTCCCAAAACCCTCTATTATAAAGTTCAACTGGTATGGAAGTTCTCTCTTATCTTACTATATTAGTCTACTATGGTATATGTGATTTCACACCACTGCTTTGATGAATGTCGCGCATGCGTGCTGGCGGGGTCTTCACGTAATCCCTCATCGTAACTCCTCATAAAATAAAGATCAAACTTCAAACTGGTAAGTTCTCATTTAATCTTACTATTTGGATGACAACATACACTGCAAAATTAGCAAGATTGCAGATGATACATAAATGGGTGGTTTTGCAGATGGTGAAGATGGTTGTGAAAGATTGCAGCAGGATCTGGACCGATTGACCAGGTGGGCTGAGGAATGGTTGATGGAATTTTATACAGAGAAATGTGAGCTGTTGAATTTTGGGAAGTCTAACAGGGGCAGGACCTACACAGTGAGGGGTGAGGCTCTGGGGAGAGTTGTAGAGCAGAGGGATCTAGGAGTTCAGGTGCATGGTTCCTTGACGATTGAGTCCCTGGTAGATAAGGTGGTCAAAAAGACTTTTGGCACTTTGGCCTTCATCAGTCAGAGAATTGAGTATAGATGATGGGAGGTCATGTTGCAGTTGTATAATATGTTGGTGAGGCTGCATTTAAAGTATTGTGTTCAGTTCTGAGCACCATGTTATAGGAAAGATGTTGTCAAGCTGGAAAGGGTACAGAGAAGATTTACGAGGATGTTAAAGAAGGAACTGCAGATGCTGGAGAATCGAGGGTTACACAAAAAGCTGGAGAAACTCAGCGGGTGCAGCAGCATCTAAGGAAAAAAGGAGATAGGCGACGTTTCGGGTCGAGACCCTTCTTCCTTATTTTATTGGCATCTGGAGCAACGGATGCTGTAGATGAGGTTGGAGGAGGTGCAGGTGAACCTCTGTCGGACTTGGAATGACTGCTTGGGTCCCTGAAAGGAGTGGATGGGGGAGGTGAAGGGACAAGTTGCGGTAGCATCTCTTGCGGTTGCAAGGGAAAGTGCCCGGGGAAGGAGTGGAGCGGGAGGGAAGGGAAGAATTGACAAGGGAGTTGCGGAGGGAGCGGTCTTTGCGGAAGGCAGACAGGGGGGGAGATGGGAAGATGTGGCGAGTGGAGGGGTCACGTTGGAGGTGGCGAAACTGGCGAAGGACTATCTGTTGTATGCGCTGGAAGAAGGGTCTTGACCCGAAACGTCGCCTATCTCCTTCGCTCCTTAGATGCTGCTGCACCCGCTGAGTTTCTCCAGATTTACGAGGATGTTGCCAGGACTCGAGAGCCTGAGCTATAGGGAGAGGTTGAGTAGGCAGGGGCTCTATTCCTTGGAACGCAGAAGGATGAGGGGTGATCTTATGGAGATGTATAAGACCATGAGAGGCATAGATCGAGTAGATGCAGAGTCTCTTGCCCAGAGTCAGTGAGTCGAGGACCAGAGGAGATACAGTGGCTTGCAAAAGTTTTCATACCCCTTGAATTTTTCCACATTTTGTCATGTTACAACCACAAACGTAAATGTATTTTATTGGGATTTTATGGGATAGACCAACACAAAGTGGCGCATAATTGTGAAGTGGAAGGAAAATGATACATGGTTTTCAAATTTTTTTACGAATAAAAAACTGAAAAGTGTGGGGTGCAAAAGTATTCAGCCCCCTTTACTCTGATACCCCTAAATAAAATCCAGTGAAACCAATTGCCTTCAGAAGTCACCTAATTAGTAAATTAGGTGACTTCTGAAGGCACCTAGTCCACTTGTGTGTAATCTAATCTCAGTATAAATACAGCCATTCTGTGAAGGCCTCAGGGGTTTGTTAGAGAACATTAGTGAACAAACAGCATCATGAAGCCCAAGGAACACACCAGACAGGTCAGGGATAAAGTTGTGGAGAAGTTTAAAGCAGGGTTAGGTTATAGAAAAATATCCCAAGCTTTGAACATCTCACGGAGCACTGTTCAATCCATCATCCGAAAATGGAAAGAATATGGCACAACTGCAAACCTACCAAGACATGGCCGTCCACCTAAACAGGCCAGGCAAGGAGAGCATTGATCAGAGAAGCAGCCAAGAGGCCCATGGTAACTCTGGAGAAGCTGTAGAGATCCATAGCTCATGTGGGAGAATCTGTCCTCAGGACAACTATTAGTCGTGCACGCCACAAATCGGGCCTTTATGGAAGAGTGGCAAGAAGAAAGCCATTGTTGAAACAAAGCCATAAGAAGTCCCTTTTGCAGTTTGCCACAAGCCATGTGGGGGACACAGCAAACATGTGGAGGAAGGTGCTCTGGTCTGATGAGACCAAAATTGAAGTTTTTGGCCTAAATGCAAAATGCTATGTGTGGCGGAAAACTAACACTGCACATCACCCTGAACACACCATCTCCACTGTGAAACATGGTGGTGGCAGCATCATGCTGTGGGGATGCTTTTCTTCAGCAGGGACAGGGAAGCTGGTCAGAGTTGATGGGAAGATGGATGGAGCCAAATACAGGGCAATCTTGGAAGAAAACCTGTTAGAGTCTGCAAAAGACTTGAGACTGGGGCGGAGGTTCACCTTCCAGCAGGACAACGACCCTAAACATACAGCCAGAGCTACTATGGAATGGTTTAAATCAAAGCATATTCATGTGTTAGAATGGCCCAGTCAAAGTCCAGACCTAAATCCAATTGAGAATCTCTGGCAAGATTTGAAAATTGCTGTTCACAGACGCTCTCCATCCAATCTGACTGAGCTTGAGCTATTTTGCAAAGAAGAATGGGCAAACATTTCAGTCTCTAAATATGCAAAGCTGGTAGAGACATACCCCAAAAGACTTGCAGCTGTAATTGCAGCGAAAGGTGGTTCGATAAAGTATTGACTCAGGGGGGCTGAATACTTTTGCACGCCACACTTTTCAGTTTTTTATTTGTAATAAAATTTGGAAACCATGTATCATTTTCCTTCCACTTCACAATTATGCACCACTTTGTGTTGGTCTATCACATAAAATCCCAATAAAATACATTTACGTTTGTGGTTGTAACGTGAAAAAATGTGGAAAAGTTCAAGGGGTATGAAAACTTTTGCAAGCCACTGTACCTAGGTTTAAGGTGAAGGGGAAAAGATTTAATCAGAATCCGATGGGTAACTTTTCCACACAGAGGGTGGTGGGTATATGGAACAAGCTGCCGGAGGAGGTAGTTAGAAACATAGAAAATAGCTGCAGGAGTAGGCTATTCGGCCCTTCGAGCCAGCACAGCCATTCAATATTATCACGGTTTATCATCCAAAATCAGTACCTTGTTACTGCTTTTTCCTCATATCGCTTAATTCTCTTAGCCCTAAGAGTGAAATCTAACTCTCTCTTGAAAACATCCAGTGAATCGGCCCGCACTGTCTTCTGTGGCAGAGAATTCCACAGACTCACAACTCTCTGGGTGAAAAAGATTTTCCTCATCTCAGTCCTAAGTGGCCTACCCCTTATTCCTAAACTGTGACCCCTGGCTCTGGACTCCCCCAACATGGTGAACATTTTTCCTGCATCTACCCTGTCCAATCCTCTAAGAATTTTATATATTTCTAGAAGATCCCCTCTCATCCTTCTAAATTCCAGCAAATACAAGCCCTGCTGTCCCTGCACACGACAGAGATGAAGATGGCACTGGCTAACACCAATTGGTAGAACATCTGCAGCATCTTACTGCAGATGTTGAAGGAGCGGAGCCTTCTCAAGGACATAGGTTTAAGGTGAAGGGGAAAGATGACCTCCTGGGAAATACATTGTTTGTAATAATTGAACATTCCTCTAATCAGAAACTTCATCTCTCTCGGTGAGTCAGAGCACACTGTCATCAGGCAACAGTCATATTCCTGACCTAGCCTTGTTCTACAAAAGGAATCATCAAAGAGAAGCCGCATTGTTGGCATCACTTCAGATCCATCAGTCCCAGATGGCTCCAAATGGCTGAGCTCATGTGCCCAAAAATTACGAAACATTCAACATCGTTCACGATGAACAGAGCTACAGGAAGCGCAATCAGTGAGTTCAAATGCACCGCCCTCAGTAGAACACATCATAGCGTAACCAAAGTCACCAACACAATGATGAGAGCATTTGACTCAGTAAGATAGATCCTGGCATATATCTTTTGTATAAAATGATGTGAGGCATAGATAGGGCAGACAGTCAGAACCTTTTTCCCCAAGGTGGAAATGTCAAAGACCAGAGGGTATGGTTTTGTTTTGGTTTAGTTGAGCTTAGAGATATAGTGTGGAAACAGACCCTTCGGCCCACTGTGTCTATGCTGACCAGCGATCCCTGTTACACTAGCACACACTACAACCAAGGCACAATTCACAATTTGTACAAAGCCAATACTAACATCGACCAGCGATCCCCCACACGAGGGACAATTTTTACATTTATACCAAGTCAATGAACCTACAAACCTGTATGTCTTTGGAGTGTGGAAGGAAACTGGAGCACCCGGAGAAAACCCACGCGGTCACGCGGAGAACGTACAAACTCCGTACAGACAGCGCCCGCAGTCAGGATTGAACCCGGGCCTCTGACGCTGTGAGGCAGCAACTCTACCGCTGCGCCACCGTGCTACCCCAAAGCTTTAAGTTGAGAGGGGCAAATTTTAAAGAGATGTGTGGGCAAGATTCTTTACACAGAGGTTGGTGGGTGCCTGGAACGCACTGCCACGGGTGGTGGTGGAGGCAGATACAATAGTGGGGTTTAAGAGGCTTTTGGTTTGGCACATGGATATGCAGGAGTGGTGGGAAATGGATCACGTGCAGGCAGAGGAGATGAGTTTATGTTGCCATCATGGTTAGCACAGACATTGTGGGCTGAAGGGCCTGTTCCTGTGCTGTACTCTTCTATGCAGCCACAATTAACTCTAGATGCTGGTTTAGTGAAAGGGACACAACGTGCTGGACGGGCAACATATCTGGAGAACATAGATAGACACTGGCACTGGTCTATGTTGTAACTGAACCATCCTACCACAACCAGAGAGCGGTGCTGAACTACTATCTACCTCATTGGTGGCCCTTGGACTATCCTTGATCGGACTTTGCTGGCTTTACCTTGCACTGAACATTATTCCATTACCATGTATCTATACACTGTAAATGGCTCAATTGTAATCATGTACACCCTTGCTGCTGACTGGTTAGCACGCAACAAAAGCTCTTCACTGTACCTCGGTACATGTGACAATAAACTATACTGAATAGACAATAGACAATAGGTGCAGGAGTAGGCCATTCGGCCCTTCGAACCAGCACCACCATTCAATGTGATCATGGCTGATCATCCCCAATCAGTACCCAGTTCCTGTCTTCTCCCCATATCCCCTGACTCCTCTGTCTTTAAGAGCCCCATCTAGCTCTCTCTTGAAAGCATCCAGAGAACTAGCAGAAAGTATCCAGAGAACCGCCCTCTGAGGCAGAGAATTCCACAGACTAACAACTCTCTGTGTGAAAAAGTGTTTCCTCATCTCCGTTCTAAATGGCTTACCCCTTATTCGTAAACTGTGGCCCCTGGTTCTGGACTCCCCCAACATCGGGAACATGTTTCCTGCCTCTAGTGTGTGCAAACCCTTAATAATCTTATATGTTTCAATGAGATCCAATCTCATCCTTCTAAACTCAAGAATGTACAAGCCCAGCCGCTCCATTCCCTCAGCATATGACAGTCCCGCCATCCCGGGAATTAACCGTGTAAACCTACGCTGCACTTCCTCAATAGCAACTTGACATAAGCATAAAAAAGGTGATGAAAAATGAAAACATCTTTCAGACTCATCACCTTCTGGAAATGAGTCAACATTCTGACATCCCCTTTTGACTCATCACCTTTCTCTATGTCTTAATCAGTCATTATATTAATGAATTAGAATCATTCATAGAGTCATACAGCATGGAAACCTGCCCTTTTGACCAACTTGCCCATGCCAACCAAGATGCCTCATCTACACTAGTCCCACATGCCAGCGTGTTAAAGAAGGAACTGCAGATGCTGGAGAATCGAGGGTACACAAAAGGCTGGAGAAACTCAGCGGGTGCAGCAGCATCTAAGGAGCGAAGGAGATAGGGGACGCATTTGGCCCATATCCTCTAAACCTTTCCTATCCATGTACCTGTCCAAATGCTTTTCAAAGGTTATAGTACCTGCCTCAACTACCAGCTCTGGCAGTTAGTTCCATATGCCAACCTCACCCTATGTAAAAAAAACTTGCCCGCACTTATCCTTAACCTTTGCCCCTCTCACTGTAACCACGGTGGCGCATCAGTAGAGTTGCTGCCTTACTGTGCCAGAGACCTGGGGTTATGATGTGGTGCAATACGATAGAACTTTATTTATCCCAGGAGGGAAATTAATTTGCCAACAGTTATAAAAAACACCAAATACATGAATCATGAAAATAAAGTGACAATTGATAAGGATTTGGGAGGGTGGGGGAGACAGTCTCAGTCTCAGTCGACCCCACGACAGAAGGGGGAGGAGTTGTCCAGGTTGATAGCCACAGGGAAGAAGGATCTCCTGTGGCGTTCTGTGCTGCATCTTGGTGGGACCAGTCTGTTGCTGAAGGTGCTCCTCAGGTTGACCAGTGTGTCATGGAGGGGGTGAGCTATATTGTCCAGGATGCTCCGCAGTTTGAGGAGCATCCTCCCCTCCAAGACCCACCTCCCGTGAATCCAACTCCAACTCCACGCCCAAGACGGAGCCGGCCTTCCCGATGAGTTTGTTGATCCTATTGGCATCCGCGGCCTTCGCCCCCTGCTGCCCCGGCCAGCACACGGCAGCGAAGAAGCTGGCATTGGCCACCACCGGTTGATGGAACATCTGCAGCATCTCACTGCAGATGTTGAAGGTGCGGAGCCTCCCCAAAAATCACAGCCGGCTCCGTCCCTTCTTGTACAGGGCCTCAGCGTTCCCAGACCAGTCCAGTTTACTGTTCAGTTTAGGAGGGAGAGATTGATCAGCCGTGACTGAATGGCAGAGTAGACGTGATGGGCCGAATGGCCTAATTCTACTCCTATCACTTATGACTTTATGAGACCCAGCTGGGTTTGCTTAAAAGTTCGTAAAAAGTTGCTCCTCAGGTTCCTATTAAATCTTTCCCTTCTCATGGGGAACAGTTTTGGGTCCAGTGTAGATGGGGCATGTCGGTCAGTGTGTGCAAGTTGGGCCGAAGGGCCTGTTTCAACGCTGTGTGACTCTATGACTCACCTTAAAATCTTTAAGTTTTCACCCCCCCTCCCCCGCTCTCTCCTCGCCACCTCCTCCTCATATCTTTTAGACTTCGTGTCAATTCCAGCGAAACAGAAAAAGCACCAAGTAATACTAATGCATCCGTTTCCATTCCTCTAAATCAGTGTAGTGGAGGCTGAGGGTTAGCCTTTAGTTTAGTTTAGTTTAGTATAATTTAGAGAAACAGCGCAGAAACGGGCACTTTGTCCAAAACACAGCACATACCTGGGAACTCCAGTGCATCAGCAAGGAATTACCAAGGCACAGTAGAGAGCTTGCTGACCGGTTGCATCGTGGCTTGGTTCGGCAACTTGAGCGCCCAGGAGCGGAAAAGACTACAAAAAGTAGTAAACACTGTCCAGTCCATCATCGGCTCTGACCTCCCTACCATCGAGGGGATCTATCGCAGTCGCTGCCTCAAAAAGGCTGGCAGCATCATCAAGGACCCACACCATCCTGGCCACACACTCATCTCCCCGCTACCTTCAGGTAGAAGGTACAGGAGCCTGAAATCTGCAACATCTAGGTTCAGGAATAGCTACTTCCCCACAACCATCAGGCTATTAAACTCAACTCAAACAAAACTCTGAACATTAATAGCCATTATCTGTTTATTTGCACTTTATCTGTTTATTTTTTAATGTGTGTATATATTTATATAATGGTATATGGACACACTGATCTGTTCTGTATTCATGCCGTCTATGTTGTGTTGTGCTGAATATCATTGTCCGATCTGGGACACACGACAATAAACTCTCTTGAATCTTGAATCTTCAGTTGAGGTGTGAGGCCAGAGGTGTATCAACTATTTACGTTGAGCATGGGATTTTTCCAGCTTCCTGAACTAATATTTTCAAGAGTCAAGAGAGTTTAAGAAGTATGGAGGGGTGGGAGATTGCAACCTTCACGTGGTCCGCCCTGTTTCGATGAATGCAATCAAATAAGATCAAATAGAACAAGTTGTCCGACAACTTTAGGCTGTGCACGCCATACGCAAGAAGAATAGTAAGATTATACGATAACTTACCAGTTTGAAGTTTGATATTTATTTTATGAGGAGTTACGATGAGGGATTACGTGAAGACCCCGCCAGCACACATGCACAACATTCTTCAAAGCAGTGGTGTGAAATCACAGATACCAGTGTAGACTAATAAAGTAAGATAAGAGAGAACTTTCATACCAGTTGACCTTTATAATAGAGGGTTTGGGAGTGGAGGACACGTACTCCCTCATCGTAACGCCTCATAAAATAAAGAACAAACTTTAAACTGGTAAGTTTTCATTTAATCTTACTATTTTACTTCGGAGTCAAGTGAGTGACTACGTGAAGATTTCAAAGCTCTGTGATTTCATGCCCTGGAACGAATCCATGCTCACACACTGCCATTACGAGAAATGGAGGAAGTATGTTAACGTATTTCAGACATGAAACTGTGCTGAAATATGAAAAGGTATTTATTTCACAATACCAAATAATAATACCCCTACATCGGGGAAATTATAAAACAGAACTTAATATTTTGTCGGCAAACGTCTCAGGTGCGGCCACATGTTTATTGTAAAACCGCTGAAAGTTTTTTTTATTTGTCCAACCCGCAGTTGCAAGGATGTGGTCCATTGGAACTTCCATCATCCTTACCGCTGATGTGGATGCAGCCCTGGTGGAGTGAGATTTAAACACGTTAGTGTCCACCCCCGCTGCACCCAATACCACCCTTAACCATCTTGAAATGGTTTGCACGGTGCCTCTATGGTGAGGGCTTTTGTGGCTTATAAGCAAAGCCCTCTCCGTGCCCCTGAGACTCTTGGTGCCTCTATGTAGCGTAAAATGTGGGTCACGATACATAGACGGCTGTCTACGGGATAGGCCAGGTAATCCAACTTTTGGCCAGATGATCCAGGCCTGTCTTGCTTGAGTAACCCCTGTATAAAGTTACCGTGCTATTGGATATGTTCATGGCGTCCATACTTAACTTATGTAGGGACTGGACCCGTTGCGCCGTCACGAGTGCCATCAGCATGACCAGTTTGTAGGTCAGTTTGTCCAATGAAAGGGACGTTATTGGTGCCCACCCTCGGAGCATGGTTAGTACTATGCTGATATCCCAAGTCTGGGAATATCTAGGCCTGGGGGGATTTGAATTAAATATTCCCCTCATTAGTTTTGACACCAAAGGGTGAGACCCCACTGTAAGGTGATTGCAACCTCACCCGAGATAATTGGATAGGGCACTTCTGGCCCAGTTGATGGCACTGTAGCTCAAACCTTCATCGAAATGAAGGCTTGCCAGGAACTCCAGCACTTCCGTGATGGTGGCTGTGTCATATGTGGTGTTCATTTTTGTGCAGAACACCTCCCATTTCTTCACGTAGGTGAGGTACTGTCTTCTGGTGGACTCCCTGCACGATGCTGTGATGACATTGATCATTCGGTCTGAGAGTCCATAATCCAGAAGTGGCCTTTTCAAATCCTGCAAACCAACAGGTTTATCCGGTCATGGCACGGGTGACTCTCCCCTGTCACAGGATGTACCAAATAAACTCGGACATTTAGGTATTAGAATGCATGGTTCTGTGGCCATGTCCAGTACCACAGGGAACCATGGCTGAGTAGGCCAGTCGGGAACAACCAGAATACCCGATGCGGAGTCTTGTTGAATTTTCTGCAAAACCCGACTGATGAGGCAGAAGGGGGGAAATGCATAGAAAAACAAATCCCCCAGTGTAGCGAGAAAGTGTCCATCGCTACTGCCCCAGGGTCTGGTTCCCATGCAACATATGTTGATATTTGGTGATTGAGTCTGGATGCAAAAAGGTCGATATCTGGTGTTCCATACCGATCTACAATGTCGGTAAACACTTTGCGGTCCAACATCCATTCGGTGTTGTCATTAAACTTGCGTGACCTGGTGTCCGCCACTGTATTTAGCCTACCCGGAAGGTAAGTGGCTGATATCCAAATGTTCCTTTCTAGGCACCAGTTCCAGATTGTATTGACCAATTTGTCACAGGATATCGACTTTATTCCACCCATATGATTGATATAAGCCACCACAGTGGTATTGTCAATCTGTAAACGTACGTGCAGATGGTGCATGTCCGAACAGTAAGCCCGGAGTCCATGAAATGCTCCCAGCATTTCTAGATAATTAATTCCCAGTGCCAGAAGTAGGGTTCATTCATGTGCACTCCATCTACCACCACAACTGGAGGTGGTATTAGTTGCTCCCCAACCTTTTGTGCTGGCATCAGTTTGTAGTATAACCGAGGGATTTATGATAGTGATGGGGTTAGAGCAATGTCGAGCATTGTCTATCCACCATTGTAATTCTAATTTTGCTTTCCCTGGTAATTGCATTGGCCTGTCAAAATAGCCCGCATGGTGCTTGAGTGCTGCTATTTTTGCCCTTTGTAGGTTTTGGTAATGTAGTTGGCCAAATTGTGTGGCTGGGAAAGCAGCCACAAGCTTCCCAATCACCCTGGCTACTTGCCGAATAGATGGTTTCCTGGTGCCAGTAAGGCTGTTGCATGCTTCTATCAAGTCTGACGCTTTGTTTGGTGGCAAAGTGACAGACATATGAACAGAGTCAATTGTGAATCCCAAATAGTCCATAGTGGTAGAAGGCATCAATTTTGATTTATCTGGATGAATGATAAATCCCAGCTTTTGAAATAGGTGCTTGGTGGCTGAGACGGCCAGTTTGGCCAACTCCAAAGTTTTCCCCAAGATTAAAATATCATCGAGGTATGCCATAACAATATGTTTTTGTTTCCTGAGACACGCTAAAGCTGGTTTTAATAAGTTGGTAAAAAATCTGGGCACTGATGACAATCCATTAGGTAGTGCTTTGTATTGCCAGAGCTGCCCCATCCAGACAAATTTCAAATATCTGCGATGATCCTTGTCTATTGGTACTGAATAGTATGCATCTTTAAGATCGATGCAAGCCATGAAGTACCTATTGAAAATGAGCTGTTTGGCCATGACAAAGGTTTCCATTTTGAAATGGGCATACTGCACAAAAATATTCAGTTCAGTCAAATCTATAATGATGCTGCATCCGCCGTCTTTTTTATTTTTAGTGAAAATGTTCGATACAAACTCATGAGACTCTCTTTTGGTTTTCTCAATTACCCCTTTTGAATTTAGTCTTAAGAGTTCAGCATGACCTTCTGTCTTTTCTTTCTGTGAAAGTACAAACTTCCGACTAGGTGTATGCTGAACAGGGGAAGGGAGTTCGTGAACAAATTCAATTTTATATCCCTGAATACTTTGCAGTGTGAAAGGATCAGAGGTTAAAGTGCTCCATGCATCCCAAAACCAGTGCAACCGTCCCCCAACCCGTGAGGAGTCTAAACATGCGATGTTCCTGAGGCAACCAGACCCACCTACCTCCATGGTTACCGGCGGTGCTGCGTTGGTTGCCTCTGTCCTTGTTCTTGTGATGTGGAGGCGCTGTGGTGTGGGGTTGGCGCATCTTCCAAGAAGGCTGTGCTGGGCCATGGTCTAAAAAAGACCGTTGAGCAGGTTGAACGGCCTTCGAGCTTTATCCAGCAGGTGGTCTATTGCCGTAGCGTTGTCTGCTGGTGGATGCATAGGGGTGCTGCCGCCGCTGGTATGGGGACTTGGTGGCAGCCGGCACCTCAATCATGCCAATTGCCTTCGCCTCTTCATCGAGGTCTTTGACCTGTTTAGGCCGGTTGTCCCCAAATAGCAATGTTGGCGGCTGTGCACTGCTGGGTCTGCACAACCCCGCGAACTTGGGGTTGAGTGCAGGCCGGATGACGCTCTTCCTGTAACTGTTGATCTCATATTGAGTGTTACATAGGAGAGCTAGAGTGTCCTGCAGCTCCTCCGGCATATCAACTCTGTCCACTGTCCTCGCAATGGCCGTAATCCCAGCAGCCAGTAGTTTGAGGATCTTCTGGAGTTTGACTTCCTGGCTCCTGATGCCAGGGCTCATGTTACCCCAAATGGGGTTGTTAACACATTGAGGGAGACGCAATTCTCCGGAGCTAAGTACTTGGCTGCCGTGTCATTGATGGCTTGCTCTTGCAGTTGGTTAGTTGCCATGTAATTTATACTGGCTACGAACTTTGGATGTAACGGCAGCCCTTTTTGGGTAGGCATTGCGAATTTCATGACCATACCCAATAGTTCCTCTTCTGGCACCCCTAGCATAGATGTATCTTCAGTCATGCCCCCTTCTTCAGAGTCAGCCCAGTTCTGACGCCTAATGCTCCCCTGCAAGGAGGGTGAGACATTTGGCAGTCCTGAAAAGGATGCTGCCGTGGGTCTGCTAAGAGACCCACTGTGACCATACCCCTGCTGTAGCAGGTCACGTTGGAGCAACTGCTCCACCATCCGCTCCGTGCGGGACAGTCGACTGCCGTCGCTTCCCGTCAGCGGGGTGTTCTCCGGTCCGGAATCAGCCGAGTCAGCGGACCTGCCCAATATCCGGGTGGTTTTGCCGCCAGTCCGAGGAGCACCTGCGGGCTGTAGCAGCGTGAAGTCGGGGGCTGCGGATTGAACCGGCAGCTCGGGAGAAGTCGACCGCTGCTGGCTGCCTCCTTCGCGGCCCTCAGCAGCAACTTTGGCAGCGGCTCTTTTGGACTTTGTCCTGGACTCCATGGTGCGCTCTGAAATACAACAACACACAGAGCCGACAAACGACCTCAGGACTGGTAAGCGCTCACGTGACTCCGAAGTAAAATAGGTATAGAAATGAAACAGCAGGAATTCATACTAGTAACAGCATAACAGGCAGCACGATGGCGCAGCGGTAGAGTTGCTGCCTTACTTAGAAGCATAGAAACAGAGAAAATAGGTGCAGGAGTTGGCCATTCGGCCCTCCGAGCCAGCACCACCATTCAATATGATCATGGGTGATCATCCAGAATCAGTGCCCTGTTCCTGCTTTCTCCCCATATCCCTTGATTCCGTTAGCCCTAAGAGCTAAGTCCAACTCTATTGAATACATACAGCTAGAGTCAGTGGCTGGAGCCTGGGTCGGGGCCATTGAAGCATCCAGAGCGGACCAGGCAGCGCTAGTGGAGAGGTCATTTTTTTTTAACCAAAAGTAGATTTATTCAAGAATTTGCAATACTATTTACATAAGGCCATAAGGAATAAGAGTAGAATTAGGGCAAGTCTACTCCACCATTCAATCATGTCTGATCTATCTCTCCCTCCCATTCTCCTGCCTTCTCCCCATAACCTCTGACAGCCGTACTAATCAAGAATCTATTTCTGCCTTAAAAATATCCACTGACTTGGCCTCCACAGCCTTCTGTGGCAAAGAATCCCACAGATTCACCGCCCTCTGACTGAACATACTAAATAATTCAAAACAAAACACACCACACTCTCACAGAGAGTGGTGAGTCTGTGGGATTCTCTGCCTCAGAGGGCGGTGGAGGCCGGGTCTCTGGATGCTTTCAAGAGAGAGCTAGATAGGTCTCTTAAAAATAGCGGAGTCAGGGGATATGGGGAGAAGGCAGGAATGGGGTACTGATTGGAGATGATCAGCCATGATCACATTGAATGGCGGTGCTGGCTCGAAGGGCTGAATGGCCTACTCCTGCACCTATTGTCTATTGTCTATTGTCTATTGTCTATCCCCTCCACACTTGACCCATACCAGTTTGCTTACAGGCCAAACCGCTCCACAGAGGACGCTATATCCTCCGTACTCCATCTGAGCCTGGAACATTCAGAGGAGAAGAACACTTATGTGCGAATGCTGTTCGTGGATTTTAGTTCAGCATTCAACACAATTATCCCTCAGCACCTGATAAGCAAACTGGTTCCATTGGGCCTCGGTACCCCCATATGTAACTGGCTACTGGACTTCCTCACTGACAGACCCCAGTCTGTGAGAGTTGGAAATAACACCTCTAACACCATCTCTCTGAGCACCGGCTCCCCTCAGGGCTGTGTCCTGAGTCCACTGCTGTTCACCCTGATGACCCACGACTGGTATGCCAGGTTTAGTACAAACCACATCATGAAGTATGCAGATGACACAACAGTGGTGGGTCTCATCAGGGACGACAATGAGCTGGCTTACAGGGAGGAGGTGAAACAACTGGTGGACTGGTGCAATACGAACAACCTGATCCTGAATGTCGAAAAAACAAAGGAGGTTATCGTTGACTTCAGGAAAACCCGGCACAGTCCCACACCACTTCACATCAACGACAGCGATGTGGAGGTGGTCAGTAGCACTAAGTTCCTGGGGGTGCAGATCACTAACAGTCTGACCTGGTCGAATAACATCTCATGAACTGTTAAGAGAGCGCAGCAGCGGTTGCACTTTCTGCGCCGGATGAGAAGAGCTCACCTCCCCCATCCCATCCTCACCACTTTCTACAGGGGCACCATAGAGAGTATTTTGACCAGCTGTATCTCTGTCTGGTTTGGGGACTGTAAAGCCTCTGACTGGAAGTCCGTGCAGAGAGTGGTGAGGACAGCGGAAAAAATCATCGGGACCTCTCTCCCCTCAATCGGGGATATTGCGACCAAACGTTGCGTGTCTAAGGCCAGCAGTATTATAAAAGACCCCACACATCTCCATCACGGACTGTTCACTCTGCTGCCCTCGGGCAAAAGATATCGTAGCATAAGGAGCAGAACATCAAGGTTCTGCAACAGCTTCTTCCCACGAGCCATCAGACTCCTGAATGCCATGTAATGGGCTGCCACTATTGTCTATTTATCCTTTTATCCTTTTTATCCATTTTATCCATCTGTTAATTATCGTATCGCACGTGGAGCCAAATGCAACGGAATTTCGTTTGGAACTGCATATATCGATGTATTTCTAAATGAAAATAAAGTTTGTTTGACTTGACTTGTTTGACTTGACTATTGACCACCATAGTACAAGTAAATCAACACATTCCATCCCCCTGCGGTGCCCAGCGGTCCCGGGAATCCCTCGCGGCGCCCGTGGACAGCGCAGGTTCCTTCTCTTGTAACATCTGGATGCGGACGTAACCCCGGAAAAGGGGCAGGCAACCAGTTCGGGCAGAGCCCTCTTCCGCCTGGCGCCGTGACTCGCGGATGGCCAACTTGGCCAGGCCCAGGAGCAACCCGACCTGGACATCTTCAACTCTACCCTCTCCCCTATGCACAGGGTGTCGAAAGATGTGAGAGGTCGGCGCGGCGATCAATGATGGTCTACTGACGAGGAAGGACACGTGGAAGTGGGGACGCCGCTGCCGGGAGGAGAACCGCCGCGAAGGTGGGGGAAGACCAATGGACAATGTGGACCCGGCATGGGGGGACCATCATGAAGGACGGGGTGGGGCAGAAGAACAAAGGGGGACCTGGTGAAGGGGAATTTGTAACTTTGTAACTGCCCTTTATGTAGCGACTAGTTGCATACTTTGGCCATGCAAGCAATGAATGTCACTGTGATTGTCACATGTGACAATAACGTATTCAATTTAATTCAATTCAATTTTAGCGCCAGAAACCTGGGTTCCATCCTGACCACACGTGCTGCCTGTATGGAGTTTGTACGTTCTCACCGTGCCCTTCGTGGATTTTCTCCGGGAGCCACGGTTTTCTCCTACACTCCAAAGACGGACAAATTTGTAAGTTAGTTGGCTTGGTGTCCCTAAATGTCCCTAATGTGTGTAGGATAGTGTTGGTGTGCGGGGATCGCTGGTCGGTGCGGGCTCGGTGGGCCGAAGGGCCTGTTTCCGCGCTCTATTTCTAAACTAAACCGAACTGAAGGCCTGTAAACACAGTTCACAATAAATAACGTAATAAAACAAATGTAAAAAGTTCATTAAATTAAAAAATATATATATTAATGCAAATTAAACCAAAAGCCCTAAGTGTCTGGTGCAACCAAGACCACCAGGGGCGCTGCACCTTGGCCGCCTCACCAACAGTCTGTCTGCCTTTTTGTGTTATTTTTGTTATTTTTTGTGTGTTTTAAAAGTATGTGTTAATGTTCGCTGGCTTGTTTTAAGTGGGGGGTGGGGGAGGGGGTTGAGGGAAACTTTCTTTCAATCTCTTACCTTGCCGGAGATGCGATTGTTTTCTGGATCGTATCCCCGGTCGCTCTCCGGCCTAACATCATGGAGCTGGCGGCCTTGCTCGGGACTGGCTTTGAGCCCCACCGCGGGGCCGTGGACTTACCATCGGAGCCGATCCCTTGCCTGGGATCGACGCCTGCGGATTTCAACATCGAGGCGCTCGCAGACTCGGGTAGAGGCTGATGTTGGGATGCAGAAGGTTTCGACCAGCCCCCGAACTGGGGTCGATCGCCCGGTGCGGGGGAGCTGAGACTTCCCCCCATGCAGGAACTTGATCGTCCCGATGCGGAGGCTCCGACTGCCAGCTACAGGAGCCAAGATTGCCCGGTCAACGGAAGGCTCGAGGCCCCCGATCGCAGGAGAACAAAGAGAGAAGAGATTGAACTTTCTTTTCGCCTTCCATAGAAACATAGAAAATAGAAGAGGTAACTTTATAAACAATTTTTTTCAATTCCAACTTTTCAAAAAACATTTTCTTTCAACATATTTATTTTATCCCAAGGATTGGGCAGCTGGTAGAGCTGCTGCCTCACAGCACCATACACATGGGTTCCATCCTGAACTCGGTGTGGAGTTTGCATGTTCTCCCCGTGACCTCACAGAAACTTAGAAAATAGGTGCAGGAGGAGGCTATTCGGCCCTTCGAGCATTCATTGTGATCATGGCTGATCGTCCACTGTCAATAACCCGTGCCTGCCTTCTCCCCATATCCCTTGACTCCACCAGCCCCTAGAGCTCTATCCAACTCTCTATTAAATCCATCCAGTGACTTGGCCTCCACTGGCCTCTGTGGCAGGGAATTCCATAAATTCACAACTCTCTAGGTAAAAAAGTTTTTTCTCAGCTCAGTCTTAAATTACCTCCCCTTTATTCTAAGACTGTGGCCCCTGGTTCTGGACTCACACAAAATTGGGAACATTTTTCCTGCATCAGTCCTTTTATAATTTTATATGTTTCTATAAGATCCCCCTCATTCTTCTAAATTCCAGTGAATACAAGCCTAGTCTTTTCAATCTTTCCACATATGACAGTCCCACCATCCCAGGGATCAATCTCGTGAACCTACGCTGCACTGCCTCAATCACAAGGATGTCCTTCCTCAAATTAGGAGACCAAAACTGTACACAATACTCCAGATGTGGTCTCACCAGAGCCCTGTACAACTGCAGAAGAACCTCTTTACTCCTGTACTGAAATCCTCTTGTTATGAAACATCACATCACGGTGAGGAATGTGGAGGAGTCACTGTGGTGGATGTTTATGTTAAAATGTATATTGTGTGTTCTGGTGCTTTTTATTGGTATGACTGTATGGCAAATGAAATTCCTCGTATGTTGCAAAACATACTTGGCTAATAAAGTATAATTATTATTATGATTATGAGTATGACAGTTTGTAGTTTGAAGTTTAGTCTCAAAATGCCAAAAAAACAGAATCATCAGATTGTTATTTGTGCGGCAATGTGATGATTGTTTGATGTGTCCAAATTATCGAGTTTGTTTTCTGCATTACAAATATTATTTAGTTAGTTGAATCTATTGCCACGTGTATCAATGTACGATGAAAGGTTTTTTGTGTCAGCGGACAGTCTATCCATGATTACAATTGAGCCCTTTACAGTGTACAGATACATGATAGAGGGAATAATATTTAGTGCAAGGTAAAGCCAGCAAAGTCCGACCAAGGGCAGTCTGAGGGTCACCAATGAGGTAGATTGTTGATGAGGACCACTCTCTGGTTGTGGTAGGATGGTTCAGTTGCCTGATGACAGCTAGGAAGTTGTACTTCATTGGTTAAACAATGCTTTGGAGATCATTACTTCTTTAATTTATTCACGGTGATCCCTAACCAGTCTGAAGAAGGGACTCCACCCGAAACGTCACCTTTTCCTTCTCTCCAGAGATGCTGCCTGTCCCGCTGAGTTACTCCAGCATTTTGTGTCTCTTCGGTTTAAACCGACATCTGCTGCTTATTCCTACATGCGGGAAAGCAGATCACAGGAACAGGCCCTTCGGCCCACAATGTCCGTGCTGAATATGATGTCAAGTTCAACTAGTCTCCTCTCCCTTCACATGATCCACATCCCTCCATTCCCTGCAGATCCATGCGATTATCTAAACGTTTTGTTCGTTCTTCCCGTAACTTCTGCGCGGGTTTTCTCTGGGTGCTCCGGTTTCCTCCCACATCCCAAAGACCTGCATGTTTCGAGGTATGTGAATTATCCCTAGTGCATAGGATAGTGCTAGTGAATAGGTGATTGCTGGTTGGCGCAGAATCGATGGGCCGAACGGCCTGTTTCTTTGCTCTCGACTACAGCACCAGCCTAGGGCACCTAGATGTTCGTTACCCTCTAGCGTGCAGGAGATGCTTGTGTTTGCACAGGTTGTTCCAAATCATTGGCGGCACCACCAGACTCTGGAACAGCCTCTGTTGGTTTTAGTTTAGTTTAGTTTAGTTTATTTAGAGATACAGCACGGAAACAGGCCCTTCGATCACTGAGTCCGTACTGACCAGCGATCCCCGCACACTCACACTATCCCACACACAAGGGACAATTTTACATTTATTCCAAGCCAATTAACCAACAAACCTGCATGTCTTTGGAGTGTGGGAGGAAACCGAAGATCTCAGAGAAAACCTACGCAGGTCACATTCACCCAGCCACGGCCGAGTCGGTCAACGAACTGCCGTCGGGAGCTTGTCCCATATTTTGACCCTTTGTTGCTTATTTGGGACTGAGAAAGTTGGCAACCCCAGGACGCGGGGAGAACGTACCAACTCCATACGGACAGCACCTGTAGTCGGGATCGAACCGGGGTCTCTGGTGCTGATAGCATTGCAAGGCAGCAACTCTACCGCTGTGCCACCACGACATTAGCAGGTTTCTGAACGGTCCCTCCACAAGCTAGGGTACTGTCCCATCTCATAACGGACATTAGTCGTTTCCCTCGAGAACTGCCGGCTTGGTGTTTGTGTAAATTGTCCCTAGCGTGTACAGGATAGTGTTAGTGTGCGGGGGTCGCTGGTCAGTGTAGACTGGGTGGGCCGAAGGGCCTGTTTCTGTGCTGTATGTCTAGCACTGAAACTGATAACTAAAACTGTTACACTACAATGCTGAGAAACCATATTCTGTAGGTATGTTACAAAACTTACCTTGAGCTGCGCTGCAGTTCTGCCGCTCCCCGTATGCGTGACTTTGGCGCCTTTCAGAGAGGGGCGGGCTTAAACTGCCGTTTTTCTGCAGACAGGGAAAATCGATCCATGTCGGACGATTTCGTTGCGGAAGAAAAATCGCTCCGACATTTCATTCATGAAGGTATTTTTAAAGTACGCTAGATTATTTATTAACTAGAGTAATTTAAAAATCACCTTCAAAAGCTGTGAGCGCCGACAACGGGAAGGATTTTGCGTAGGGGAGAAAAAAAGGTACACAGTTTATTTTTATATTAAAAGTTGGTTTTTATGGAGGCTTTAATCATATTTTCATGTTGCGAAATGGGGTCTAAAAAAATGTATAAACCAACAGTATTTTTCCTCCCGACTTCACCGCAAACCACCGCATTCCACTAAAACCCACTCGCAAGTTGATTTAAATGGCCATTAATTTACAGGCATTAAACACTAAATTCCTTCCATTTGGCCCAGAAATTCATGAAAATGAGATTTAAAAATTATATTATATTGTGGATTATTGAGTTAATGTTATTTGGACACTTAGGCAATTTAAAAAAAGTTTATCTTTTCTTAAGAAATGGATAGATGTTTAGATCTACTCATTGAATTTTGTAATTAGCTACAATTAGATAACTAACTAATTATATGCTTTAATTTCAGGTCATCCAAGTAAGATTGTTTCATATTTGTTTCAGAATGCTTCAATCTATAATAACTGAAAATGTAATTGAGTTCTCTTAATTTTTAAGAAAGTTATGGGCTTTTAACTGTTCTGGATCACAGCTTTTGAGTTAAGTCAATTGAAAGGCAATGGGGAACAAGATGCTAATTTCCGAGTATGAAAATGGCCATAACTTTCTTAGTACTGAAGATATGAAAGTGAATTAGGTGTCAAATTAAACTTCTTTTTATGCTTTATCTGATGGGATAAATTGCAGACTTGATTTTTAAAATCTCAAAATTTTGTAACATTGCTATATTCTGTGCTCTAGCATTTGCTTATTTCTGCTCTACCTGTTTGTACTTGGGTTTGGCTTCATTGTGTCCATGTCCTGTATTATCTGGTTTCATTTAGCACACAAACAAAAGCTCTTCACGGTATCTCCGTACACATGACAACAGTAAACCCAAACCTTTACCTAGACATTGCAGACCCATTTAGAGGATGCGACTCATGAGAGGATGCGACTCACACCAACATCTGCGGGATCAAGGTTGCCAGCCAATGTTATAGTGAGATATGTTGTGAGTCAGTGCTATGATAATGTTATGAGTCAGTGGATATTTTTAAGGCAGAGATAGATGGATTCTTGATTAGTTCAAGTGTCAGAGGTTATGGGGAGAAGGCAGGAGAATGGGGTTAGGAAGGGAAGATAGATCAGCCTTGATTGAATGGTATAGACATGATGGGCCGAATGGCCTAACTCTACTCCTATCACATATGACCTTATGAGTGATATAGAATGGAAAGTGACCCTTCCGTTAAAGATAATGGAATAAAGATTCATAGCAAGAGCCTGGAAAATGTGGATGACTTCCTATGTGTAGGAAAGAACTGCAGATGCTGGTTTAAATCGAAGACAGACACAAAATGCTGGAGTAACTCAGCGGGACAGGCAGCATCTCTGGAGAGAAGGAATGGGTGATATTTCGGGTCGAGACCCTCCTTCAGTCTGAAGAAGGGTCTCGACCCAAGACGTCACCCATTCATTTTCTCCAGAAATGCTGTCTGACCCGCTGAGTTACTCCAGCATTTTATGTCTGTCTTAATTTAATGTAGTTTAGATTAGTTTAGTTTAGTTTAGACCAGGTTCAGGAATAGCTACTTCCCCACCGCCATCAGGCTATTAAACTTGGCTCGGACAAAACTCTGAACATTAATAGCCCATTATCTGTTTATTTGCACTTTATCAGTTTATTTATTCATGTGTGTGTATATATTTATATAATGGTAGGGTTACACAAAAAGCTGGAGAAAATCAGCGGGTGCAGCAGCATCTAAGGAGCGAAGGAGATAGGCGACGTTTTGGGTCGGGACCCTTCTTCAGACTGGTCAGGGATCAGGGAAACGAGAGATGTAGACGGTGATGTGGAGAAATAAAGAACAATGAATGAAAGATATGCAAAAAAGTATCGATGATAAAGGAAACAGGCCATTGTAAGCTGTTTGTAGTGTGAAAATGAGAAGCTAGTGCGACAGGGGTGGGGGGGGGGGAGATGGAGAAGGAATGTCAGGGCCCGAGGGCTGAGGGAGAGGTGGGAAGGGGAGGTGGCAGTCTGGGTGAACAGAATTGAGAAAATTCAATGTTTAAGCCCAGAGGATGCAGACTCCGCAAGCGGAATATGAGGTGCTGTTCCTCCAACTTGCGGTGTTGCTCACTCTGGCCGTGGAGGAGGCCCAGGACCGAGAGGTCAGATACGGAATGGGAGGGGGAGTTGAAGTGCTGAGCCACCGGGAGGTCGGGTTGGTTATTGCGGACCTAGCGGAGGTGTTCGGCGAAACGATCCCCAGCCTCCGCTTGGTCTCACCGATGTAGATCAGCTGGCATCTGGAGTACCGGATGCAGTAGATGAGGTTGGAGGAGGTGCAGGTGAACCTCTGTCGGACTTGGAATGACTGCTTGGGTCCTTGAAAGGAGTGGATGGGGGAGGTGAAGGGACAAGTGTAGCATCTCTTGCAGTTGCAAGGGAAAGTGCCCGGGGAAGGAGTGGAGCGGGAGGGAAGGGAAGAATTGACAAGGGAGTTGCGGAGGGAGCGGTCTTTGCGGAAGGCAGACAGGGGGGGAGATGGGAAGATGTGGCGAGTGGAGGGGTCATGTTGGAGGTGGCGAAACTGGCGGAGGACTATCTGTTGTATGCGCTGGCTGGTGGGGTGAAAGGTGAGGACCAGGGGGACTCGGCCCTTGGTGTGAGTGGGGGAATGGGGAGAGAGGGCAGTGTTGCGGGGTATGGAGGAGACCCTGGTGCGAGCCTCATCTATAGTTGGGGAGGGGAATCCCCGTTCTCTGAAGAACGAGGACATTTGTGATGACCTGGTGTGGAACATGTCATCCTGGGAGCAGATGCGGCGTAGACGGAGGAATTGGGAATAGGGGATGGAGTCCTTACAGGAAGCAGGGTGGGAGGAAGAGTAGTCCAGGTGGCTGTGGGAGTCAGTTGGTTTGTAGTGGATGTCAGTCAGGAGTGTATCACCTGCAATAGAGATGGTGAGGTCAAGGAATGGTAGGGAAATGTCGGAAATGGGAAATTATATAATGGTATATGGACACACTGATCTATTCTGTAGTCATGCCTACAATATTCTGTTCTGTCCACAGTGTACAATGGTGAAGACAGCATCCATGATGGGCACTGTAGACTCATGCATAATGGAAGTAACGGAAGTGGAATGTATGGTCTCACCCCTATGCTCGGATGCGCTCCCATTTCTACCAAAGATCCTATAGCAAGCAAGATAACCCACTTGACGAAAAAGACGTAGTAGGGTCATGGGCAGATTCATGGGTCATTTTCGGCCCCATTTCCGTAACCGGCTTCCCTCTCCGCACTCCTATCCACAGATACTATAGCAATTGGAATCTCCACATTGCTATATTTTACCAAATACCGCAGTTGTGAACAGTGTGATCAAATGAATTACAGAGTGCAAGTTTAATACAAACATCAACTCATACACAGCCCATGAGCTATTTAAAAAAAAAAAAATTTAAACTAAAAATAAAGAACATTAAAAAAAACATTAAAAAAAGAAAATGACCAGAATTATAATTTATTGACATATTAATCATTAACAAAAAATAGCAGAATTATGAATGAACAAAATTGTCAATCATGAATCTAACACTATATCACACACACAAACTGTTCCCCCGCAACGCTGATCACACTGCGAGAGGGATTTACAAAGTCGGATCGGGTTACTGAAATGGCCGACGAAAAGGCTGACGTTCCGCTCCGTAGCGTACTACACGTCTGCCCAGTGGTTTTAACAGGAGTGCACTATCTTGCTTGCTATAGGATCTTTGATTTCTACCACTATCCCTCATCTTCCCTTCTCCCTGGCCTCACATTTCACACCTCTTCCCTTCTTATCTCACA
Organism: Raja brachyura; assembly: GCA_963514005.1. Next base: position 12,870,887 of record OY740819.1, on the reverse strand, counting down.
GCCTTTTGTCTCCTTTTCACCTCTGGTCTATTTGTCCACCCTTCTGCAAAACAACCCCCCATCACCAATATCCACCTGTCACTGGCCAAGCTTAGTTCCTCCTCCCCCCACCCCCCTCCCCCCACCCCCCACCAACACCATTATTTTACAGCTTTCCCCTCCCCAATAGAATCAGTCTGAAGAATGTCTGTCGCCTGTCCGTATTTCGAATGGATCGACCAGGCTTGTATTCACTGGAATTTAGAAGGACAAGAGAGGATCTTATAGGATTGGACAGGCTAGATGCTGGAGAAAATGGTCCCGATGTTGGTGGAGTCCAGAACCAGGGGGTCACAGTTTAAGAATAAGCGGTCGGCCATTTAGGACGGAGATCAGGAAAAACCTTTTCGCCCAGAGAGTTGTGAATCTGTGGAATTCTCTGCCACAGAAGGCAGTGGAGGCCGATTCACTGGATGTTTTCATGAGAGAGTTAGATAGAGCTCTTGGAGCAAACGGAATCAAGGCATATGGGGAGAAAGCAGGAACGGGGTACTGATTTTGGATGATCAGCCATGATCATATTGAATGGCGGTGCTGGCTCGAAGGGCCGAATGGCCTCCTCCTGCACCTATTGTCTCTGTTTCTCCAGAGATACTTCCTAACCTGCTGAGTTACTTTGTGCTTTTTGCTGAAGATTCTAGTTCCTAGTGTCGACCCGGTCCCATTATCCTGCTTTTCCCTTCGATGGGAAATATGATAGTAATATGATTACTCCTGTGTCTCCACTATTTAACTACCTAATCCCTCTTTCCCCTCCAGTGTCCAAACTCCATTTCGGTTTAGACTTTGATTTATTATTGTCACGTGCACCAAGATACAGCGGAACTCTTTGTGTTGCATGCTGTGGTCACTAGGGGCGCTGCAGCCAGTTTGTTTTTCCATCTTTTAGTCAGCCTAAGGGCCTGTCCCACCAGCATGCGACTCCATGCGATGAGCGCGACCTAACGTGGTCGCTTGAGCCGTCCGGCGTCGCGGGGCCGGTCCCACTTCGATCACCGGAGCCGTGCGGAATTGTGCGGAGTTCGTCCCGAGTTCGTCCCAACACCGCGCGGGGCTCCGAAAAACTGACAATGTCTGAAAATTCCGCGCGGCAACGGCTTGTCGGCTCGCAGTCGCCTCGACGCATTACACACCGCCCCGACATCGTGCCTTCGTGAACCTATTTGTAAGTGCCTTCGTGACCCTTTATGTGTGTGTCTACGCGGCCCTGTGTTTGTGCCTCTGTGCCCCTCTCTGTGTGTCCCTCTCTGTCCTGGCGAACTTACCTTAGACTTTGCTCCAAGTTCGCCTCACTTTGCGCCGCGTTGCGCCACTCACCTGACCTCCGCGCGGCCCCGACTGCCGGTTTGGTTGCGCTTGCCGCATGCAGGCGCATGCTGGTGAGAACGGCCCTGTACAGGGGATCACCTGACCTCCGCGTGGCCCCCGCTTCCAGTTTGATCGCGTTCATCGCATAGAGTTGCATGCTGGTGGGACAGGCCCTTAAAGTTTGTGTTTGGGGAATCTTTAACTTTTATGTTTGGGGGGGGGGGCCAGGGTAAGGGGGAAACTGTTTCCCAGTCGCTTCCTGGCGGGGACGCGACTATTTCTCCGAGTCGCGTCCTCGCCCCCCACCTCGCGGCCTACCTCCTGGATCGGAGCGGCCTTTCTTGCCGGGGACCGGGAACCGGACTAGAGCTGAAACAGCGGTGGCGCTGGAGTCACCGCGGAGCGGGCGATACCTTCCTGGGTCGCCATTGGAGCACCGGAGCGTTGGGCCGCTGCTCCAACATCGTGGAGCTCTGGTTGGAAGAGCTCCCAACGTGGGCGGCGCTGAACTCCATGGAGTCCTGGGGCCCTTTGCCGAGGGCCTCCAGCGTTGCACCTCCACCCGGCGTGGCCTGCGGACTTTGGGAGCCGCAGACACCGGTAGGAGTGGGCCGACTTGGGGCCCAGGCCGCTGAGGACGTCCCCCAGCCCCGACGTGGGACTTACATCACCCCGGGGAGCGGGCATGAACATCGGGCCGCCCGGAGTGGCGACAGCGGAGGGCTCGGGGAGGCCCTGACCACGGGTGAACAGTGGGGGCATCGGGAAGAGACTGACTTTGGTGCCTTCCCTCACAGTGGGAAACTTTGATCCTGCTGTGAGGGGATGTTTGATGTTGCATTTCTGTGTTGTATCCTTTCTTTATTTTTGGCTGTATGGTGACTTCATTTCACTGTGCCAATTGGCACACGTGACAAATAAAATCTATCTGTATCTGTATCCAATCAAATTAGATAACACAATAAGCTGGAGTAACTCAGCGGGACAGGCAGCATCTCTGGAGAGAAGGAATGGGTGACGTTTTGGGTCGAGACCCTTCTTCAGACCACCCCGACCATCACCCATTCCTTCTCTCCTGAGATGCTGCCTGTTCCACTGAGTTGCTCCAGCTTGTTGTGTCTGTCTTCAGTTTAAACCAGCCTCTGCAGTACCTTCTTATTAATTAGATAATAGTTTTGTTTGGTTTAGTTTAATGATACAGCATGGAAACTGGCCCTTCAGCCCATCGAGTCCGCTCCAATCAGCGATCCCCACATTATCTCACACACCAGGGGCAATTTACAATTTTTTTAAACTGAAGCCAATTAACCTACAAACCTGTACATCTTAAGAGTGTGGGAGGAAACCTGTGTACCTGGAGAAAACCCACACGGTCACGACAAGAATGTACAAACTTTGTATCGACTGTACCCGTAGTCAGGATCGAACCCAGTTCTCTGTGGTTGTGAGGCAGCAACTCTACTGCTGCGCCACTGTGCCACCTTATATGTCAATCAAGACAGACTCACGTACAATAGGAAGAGCAAAAGATACAGAGTGCAGAATATAGTTCTCAGCATTGTAGTGTAATTTTGATCCAAACCTGAAATACATTAAGATAGAGAATGACAAACATTTATAACCCTCTCGGCATAGATGTTCTCAAGCAATGCACTAAATTTCAGGACCCTTCTTCAGACTCACTCCTGTTGAAGAGAGGAGGAGAACTTCTTCAGAACTGCAGATACCGGTTACTACACAAAAGGACACAAAGTGCTGGAGTAACTCAGCAGGCCAGGCAGCATCTCTGGAGAATGTCTGAAGAGCAACTCTGCTGGGACTATTGCAATGTTGAAGAAACAGTTGGACAGGTACATGGATAGGACAGGTTTAGAGGGGTTATGGGCCAAATGCAGGCAGGTGGGACTAGTGGAGATGGGACACGTTGGCCAGTGTGGGCAGGTTGAGGTGAAGGGCCTATTTCCATGCTGTATCACTCTACGATACTGTGATTATGACACGGATAGGTGGCGTTTCAGGTCAAATCTTCACGCTGATTATGAGGTGGGGGGGAGAAGAAAGTTGAAAAAGAGGAGAGGCATGACAGATTGTGCCAGGGAATATTTGGACTAAGTGGGGGGGGGAGTTGAAAGGCAGACAGTTGGAACAAAGGCCAGAGATAAGAGCAGAAGGTTTGAGACAGGTTTGAAGTTGAGGATCGTAGTCTTGAGAGATATTTGTCATATTGGTTGTAACTGACTGACCCCTCATCCAATGGCTTAGTCACCGATTCAGCAAGGCAAGGTATCTTCACCCTTAGTGACTGTCAGTCCTTGAATTTGTTGGAATATCAAATAAATTCCTTTCTCACACTGTGGACGGCATGGTGGGCAAGGGTAGATAGGGTTGCCGCCTTACAGCGCTTGCAGCGCCAGAGACCCGGGTTCCATCCCGACTACGGGAGCTGTTGTATGTTCTTGCCGTGACCTGCGTGGGTTTTCACCGAGATCTTCGGTTTCCTCCCACGCTCCAAAGATGTACAGGTTTGTAGGTAAATTGGCCTGGTAATTGTAATAATTGCCCCTTGTGTGTGTGTGTGGGATAGTATTAATGTGCAGGGATTGGTGGTCAGTGTGGACCTGGTGGGCCGGGGGGGTCTGTTTCCGCACTGTATCTTTAAACCAAAGTAAACTAACCCTGGATTCGGAATGGTATTCAGCCAAGAACTGACAAACACCACCTATAAGTGTGACTTCCCTGCTGGGGGTGAGGGCTTGTGGAATTTACTTTTGTATTCATGTATCCTTTCCTGCGATGTGGGGAATGCAATATTTATCATTTTCTTCATGCGTGGGGTCAAGAAGAAGCTGCCTTTAAAATGAAACAGATTTTTCTTTAAAGCTGATCCAACATTTCACAAAATTGCATCCACCAAAGCAAATCAGTGCACGGGCATTGTACACCTGTCATTAATAAAAGGGCTCGAAATAGAAGATGAATTCCATGTTGGAAACCTCTATGCCTCAGATATGTCAGTTCACTTGAGAGCCACAGCTGCAGTTTGATAACAATCAATTAATTAATAAGGGCATTGGCCGTGATTTGACTCCATTAACAGGCAGATTAAATGTGGAGGAAGGAACTGCAGATACTGGTTTAAAGCAAAGATGGACACAAGTCAAGGGCCTGTCCCACAAGCATGCAAATCTATGCGATGAGCGCGACCTAACGTGGTCGCTTGAGCCGTCTGGCGTCGCGGGGCCGGTCCCACTTCGATCGCCGGAATTGTGCAGAGTTCGTCCCGGAGTTCGCGCGGGGCTCCGAAAAACTGACTATGTTCAATTGGCTTGTTATAAGTGAAATTGTTCCTGGTGTGTGTAGGATAGTGTTAATGTGTGGGGATCGCCGGTCAACACGGACTCAATGGGCCGAAAGGTCTGTTTTCGCACTGTATCTCTACACTAAACTAAACTAAAATCATAGGGGATTTTTAAGGCAGCGTTTGACAGATACTTGTGTAGGATGGAACTGCAGAAATTGGTTTACATCGATGATAGACACAAAATGGTGGACTACCTCAGCACAGCAGGCAGCATCTCTGGAGAGACGGAATAGGTGAGGTTTCAGGTCGAGACCCTTCTTCAGACTGAAAGTCAGGGGAGAGGGAGTCTGGAGATATGGAAGGGTAAGTGTGAAAATGACAGATCAAAGCAGGCGAAGTTAAGGAAATGTAGAATGCTCAGCTGATGGGAGGATTGAGGCATACAAAGACATTGAGGCATACAAAGAATAACACTAAAACTAGTGGAGGACAAGTGACACTAGTCGGAGGACTAGTATGGGGGAGGGATGGAGAGAGAAGGAAAGCAAGGGTTACTTGAAGTTGGAGAAATCAATATTCATACTGCTGGGTTGTAAGCTGCCCAAGCGAAGTATGAGGTGCTGTTATCACTGTAGCGGCAGATTTTTATATCGTTCACTAAGTGGACCACATGATTAAGGAGAATGTCGTCATACACATGTTCAAGTTCAAGTGAGTTTATTGTCATGTGTCCCTGATAGGACAATGAAATTCTTGCTTTGCTTCAGCACAACAGAACATAGTAGGCATGGACTACAAAACAGATCAGTGTGTCCATATACCATTATATAAATATATACACACATGGATAAATAAACTGTGAGCTTTCCGTCAGAGACCTTCAGAGCTTCTTCACAGATAAATCTTCATAACACAGTCTTTTGATTAATAGATTCTTTATTGTTGATGAGAAACAATAAGGTGCATCCAAACTTCTTCCGACTCATACACTATAATCTTCATCGAACTCCAGCTTATCGCTTTAAAGGTTAGAAAACTCCTCGTGTCTCCGTTACACTTCACATGGTCAAAGGGTATGCCTTCTTAAGGGGTTGGACAGGCTTGATGCAAAAAGATTGTTCCCGATGTTGGGGAGGTCCAGGACAAGGGGTTACAGCTTAAGGATAAGGGGGAAATCCTTTAGGACCGAGATGAGAAGGACATTTTCCACACACAGAGTGATCTAGTCAGATCACTGGAATTCTCTGCCACAGAGGGTTGTTGAGGCCAGTGCATTGGCTATATTTAAGAGGGAGTTAGATGTGGCCCTTGTGGCTAAGGGGATCAGGGGGTATGGAGAGAAGGCAGGTACGGGATACTGAGTTGGATGATCAGCCATGATCATATTGAAGGGCGGTGTAGGCTCGAAGGGCCGAATGGCCTACCCCTGCACCTAATTTCTATGTTTCTATGTTTCCCCATGCAAGTCCCAAACTAAACTAAAACCTAAGTGTCTGCGCAAGAAACCTAGCTCCAGACACACCCTAAAATACATCATGAGCCCCACCCACATAATAACTGGCAGTTTAAACTATAGAGACACATGCCATAAGTAATGACACACAAAACAAGCCAAACGGCCACTACAACCACCTCTGTCTGATGAAGGGTCTTGACCTGAAACGTCACCTGTTACTTTTCTCCAGAGATGCTGCCTGGCCCGCTGCGTTACTCCAATATTTTGTTTGCATCCACCTATCACTCACCAGCTTCACCCCCCCCCCCCCCCGCCCTCTTCCTCGTTATACCGACTATCCCGCCTCATGTCTTTCAGTCTTGATGAAGGCTCCAGAATGTTCCAGCAGTGATTGTCCATTTCCGTCTGCAGATGCTGCCTGGACCGTTGAAATCCCCCAGAAGATTTAGTTTTGTTCCAGATTCCAATATCCGGAGTCTCTTGTGCCTTCACTAAAATGTTTCATTGCAAGCAGCTTACTAATGAACTTTCATGTTGCAATTAGAACACAGAACAGCGCAGCCCAGGGACAGGCCCTTCGGCCCGCAATGTCCGTGCCAAATACTATCCCAGTGAAACTAATCGTCTCTGCCTGCATGTGATCCATATCCCTCCATTCCCCGCATATCCATGTGTTGATCCACCACCCCTATCATATCTGGCAAACTTTGCTGCTTCATCTGACTAGATAAATTGAATATAATTCAACAGTTGCACTGTTTTGCCTGCTTTCACCCTAGACACTATTAGCAAGTTTATAGACCCATACAGCACAGAAACAGGCCCTTCCACCCAACCTGTCCACGCCCATCTAAGCTAGTCCCATTAGCTTGTGTTTGGTCCTCGTCCCTCTGAATCTTCTCTGCACATGTACCTGTTCAAATGTCTTTAAAACATTGTATTTGGATCTGCCTCAAGCACTTGATCTGGCAGCTTGTTGCAGTTTGACAGAGATGAAGAAGCTGTTCCTGAGTCTGGTGGCGCGCGTTTTCACGATTCTCAAGTCAAGTCAAGTCAAGTTTATTCGTCACATACACATACGGGATGTGCAGTGAAATGAAAAGTGGTCGTGCCTGCGGACTTTGTGCAAAAAACACACAAACAAACAAACAACAAACAAACTACAAACAGAATCACATGCTCTTTTCCATATTAAATATTGTGGGCGGTATTGTGGTACAGTAACTGTAGTAGAGTTAGTCCCTGGTGAGATAGGAGTTTACAGTCCGAATGGCCTCTGGGAAGAAACTCATTCTCATCCTCTCCGTTCTCACAGCACGGCAACGGAGGCGTTTGCCTGACCGTAGCAGCTGGAACAGTCCGTTGCAGGGGTGGAAGGGGTCTCCCATGATCTTATTGGCTCTGGAGTTGCACCTCCTGACGTATAGTTCCTGCAGAGGGGCGAGAGAAGTTCCCATAGTGCGCTCGGCCGAACGCACCACTCTCTACAGAGCCTTCTTGTCCTGGGCAGAGCAGTTCCCAAACCAGATTGTAATGTTCCCGGACAAGATGCTTTCCACAGCCGCAGAGTAGAAGCACTGGAGGATCCTCGGAGACACTCTGAATTTCCTCAATTGCCTGCGGTGGTAAAGGCGCTGCCTTGCCTTACTCACGAGTGCTGCAGCGTGCGATGTCCATGTCATATCCTCAGTGATGTGGACTCCCAGGTATTTAAAACAGCTCACCCTATCCACAGTATCCCCATTTATCCTCAATGTTGTGTACGTCCTCGGATGATGTGCCCTCCTAAAGTCCACGATCAGCTCCTTCGTTTTTTTGATGTTCAAGAGGAGGCTGTTGTCCTGACACCAGAGTGCCAGATCAGCTACCTCCTCCCGGTAGGCCTTCTCATCATTGCCTGAGATCAGGCCCACCACCACAGTGTCATCAGCAAACTTGATTATCGAGTTGGAGCTGAACCTAGCCACACAGTCATGTGTGTACAGGGAGTACAGTAGGGGGCTGAGGACGCAACCCTGGGGGGATCCTGTGCTCAGGGTGAGGGACTTGGATGTATTCCCTCCCATCTTGACTACCTGGGGCCTGGCGGTGAGAAAGTCCAGGGCCCAGGCACACAGGGGGGTGTTGAGCCCTAATTCCAGCAGCTTCTCGGCCAGCCTGGTGGGGACTATCGTGTTGAAGGCTGAACTGAAGTCTATGAACAGCATCCTCATGTAGCCCCCCTTCTGGCTGTCAAGATGGGAGAGAGCGGTGTGCAAAACCTGGGAGACAGCATCGTCCGTGGATCTGTTTGGACGGTATGCAAATTGTAACGGGTCCATGTTGCGAGGGAGGAAGGCGCAGATGTGTTTCTTCACCGGCCTCTCAAAGCATTTCATGACTACCGAGGTGAGGGCCTCCGGACGGTAGTCATTCGGACAGGCTGGGGAGGCATTCTTTGGCTGGGGAGACGTTCCTTCTGTGCCTTCTGCTGAAAGGGAGCAGGAAGAAGAAGGAATGATTGGGATGAGAAAGGCCCTTGATTATGTTGGCTGCTTTCCCCAGACACAGTGAGGTGTGGATGGTCAATGCTGAGTTTAGTTTAGGTTAGAGATACAGCGCGGAAACAGGCCCTTCGGCCCACCGAGTCCATGCCGACCAGCGATCCCCGCACACTAACACTATCCTCCACTAGGGACAATTTTTACATTTATACCAAGCCAATTAATAGACAATAGGCAATAGGTGCAGGAATAGGCCATTTGGCCCTTCGAGCCAGCACCGCCATTCAATGTGATCATGGCTGATCATCCCCAATCAGTACCCCGTTCCTGCCTTCTCCCCATATCCCCTGACTCTGCTATTATTAAGAGCCCTATCTAGCTCTCTCTTGAAAGTATCCAGAGAACCGGCCTCCACCGCCCTCTGATGCGGAGAATTCCACACTCACCACTCTCTGTGAGAAAAAGTGTTTCCTCATCTCCGTTCTAAATGGCATACACCTTATTCTTAAACTGTGTGGCCCCTGGTTCTGGACTCCCCCAACATCGGGAACATGTTTCCTGCCTCTAGCGTGTCAAAGCCCATAACAATCTTATATGTTTCAATGAGATTCCCTCTCATCCTTCTAAACCCCAGAGTGCACAAGCCCAGCTGCTCCATTCTCTCAGCATATGACAGTCCCGCCATCCCGGGAATTAACCTTGTAAACCTACGCTGTTTCCTGCCTCTAGCGTGTCCAAACCCTTAACCCCGTTCCTTCCATCTCCCAGATCTCCTCACTCCACTATCTTTAAGAGCTCTATCTAACTATTATGTGGTGGACAGAAAAAGACATTGAACGAATTTCATAGAGCATCGCTGAATGGTTGTAACATTGGTACACATCATTGGGAAGTGCAGGTAGCCGTGTATATAGTGGAGCACATTCATCTGAGGAGGCTGGAATGGAGGATGCAAAAGGCAAACATGGATCTCAAAAATCAAGAACCACTTCACAAACCATCACGGGTACTGACCTCCCCACCGTCGAAGATGTCCACAGGAGCCGCTGCCTCAACAAGGCAGCCAGCATCATCAGAGACCCACACCACCCTGGCCACGCTCTCATCTCACCCCTGCCATCGGGAAGAAGGTACCGGAGCCTGAAAACTGTAACGTCCAGGTTCAGGAACAGCTTCTTCCCTACAGCCATCAGGCTATTAAACACTACAACCTGCAAATAAACTCCGAACTACATAGACTTGGGGACCGTGCTTTTGGCTTCACGCTATTATTATTTTTAACTTTATATATTGAACTTTTTCCTTGCTGTATCTCCAAAGTCTAAACTCGTATCTGCACCCAGGATGAGGTGTTCCACACCAGGGCATCGGAGATGTCCTCATTCTTCAGGGAACGGGGGTTCCCCTTCTTCTACTATAGATGAGGCTCTCACCAGGGTCTCTTCAATACCCCGTAACTCTGCTCTCTTTCCCCATCCCCCCACTCATAACAAGGGCAGAGTCCCCCTGGTCCTCACCTTCCACCCTACCAGCCGTCACATACAACAAATAATCCTCCGTCATTTTCACCGCCTCCAATGTGAGCCCACCACTGGCCAAATCTTCCCATCTTCTCCCCTGTCTGCTTTCCACAGAGACCGCTCCCTCCGTAACTCCCTGGTCAATTTGTCCCTTCCCACCAGAACCACCCCCTCTCCGGGCACTTTCCCTTGCAACCGCAGGAAATTCTACACTTGTCGCTTAACCTCACCATTTGACTCCATTCAAGGACCCAAGCAGTTGTTCCAGGTGAGGCAGAGGTTCACCTGCACCTCCTCCAACCTCATCTAATGCATCCGCTGCTCTAGGTGTCAGCTGCTCTGCATCAGTGAGACCAAGCGCAGGCTTGGCGATCGCTTCGCCCAACACCTCCGCTTGGTTCGCAATAACCAACCTGACCACCCGGTGGCTCAGCACTTCAACTCCCCCTCCCCCCCCCCACCCTCACATCAGTGTGAAAAAGGGTCTCAGCCCAAAACGTCGTCTATTTCCTTCACTCCATAGATGCTGCCTCACGCGCTGCGTTTCTCCAGCATATTTGTCTACCTAGTCCAACCTGCCTGCATTTGATCCATATCACTCCAAACCTGTCCTATCCATGTACCTGTCTAACTGATTCTTAAATGGTGGGATAGTCCCTGCCACAACTACCTCCTCAGGCAGCTTGTTCCATACACCCACCACCCTTTGTGTGCAAACGTTACCCCTCAGATTCCTATCTTTTCCCCTTCACCTTGAACCTATGTTTCTATGTCAGATTCCCATTACAATCCCACCTTAAACTTATGTCCTTTGGTCCTCGATTCCCCTACTCTGGGCACGAGACTCTGTGCATCTACCTGATCTATTCCTCTCATGATTTTATACACCTCTATAAGATCTCCCCTCATCCTCCTGCGCTCCATGGAATAGAGACCCAGCCTGCTCAACCTCTCCCGATAGCTCACACCTTCTAGTCCTGGCAACATCCTCGTAAATCTTTTCTGAACCCTTTCATGCTTGACAATATCTTTCCTGTAACATGGTGCCCAGAACTGAACACAATATTCTAAATGCCTTCTCACCAAGGTCTTATACAATTGCAACATGACCTCCCAACTTCTATATTCAATACTCTGACTGATGAAGGCCAAAGTGCCAAAAGTCTTTTTGACCACCTTATCTACCTGTGACTCGACCTTTAAGGAACCATGCACCTGTACTCCTAGATCCCTCTGCTCTACAACACTACCCAGAGGCCGACCATTCACTGTGTTGGTCTTGCCCATGTTAGACGTCAAAAAATGCAACACCTCACATTTTTCTGTATTAAATTCCATCAACCATTCCTCCGCCCACCTGGCCAATCGATCCAGATCCTGCTGCAATTTTTTACAACCATCTTCACTATCTGCAAAACCACTAACATTTGTATCATCAGCAGCCCTGTATCATCTCATCCAATTCCCAGTGAAAACAAACAGTAACGGGCCCAGCACCGAACCCTGAGGCACACCACTAGTCACAGGCCTCCATTCCGAGAAGCAACATTCCACCATCTCCTGCTTCCTACCATGAAGCCAATTTCCTTTCCATTCAGCTATCTCTTGTTGGATCCCATGCAATCTAACCTTCCAGAGCAGCCTACCATGTGGAACCTTGTCGAATGCTTTACTGAAATCCATGTACACAACATCTCCTGCTCTACCCTCATCAACTGTTTTGGTCACGTTTTCAAAAAACTCAATCAGATTAGTGAGACATGACCTCCCATGTACAAAACCATGCTGACTATCCCTGATCAGGCCTTGCCCATCCAAATGCCCATATAACCTATCCCTCAGAATTCTCTCTAGTAAATTTCCAACTACAGATGTTAAGCTCACCGGCCTCTAGTTCCCAGCATTTTCCCTGCAGCCCTTCTTGAAAAGAGGCACAACATTTGCCACCCTCCAGTCTTCTGGCACCTCTCCTGTATTTAAGGACGGCTCGTAAATTTCAACCAGGGCTCCTGCAATTTCCTCTCTAGTTTCCCCATTATGTCCTCGGGTACATCTGTTCAGGTCCTGGAGATTTGTCTCCCTTCATAAACGACATTACCTTCAGCATCTCTTCGACGGTAACACTGACTCCTCTCAAGACATGTACAGGAAAGAAATGCAGATGCTGGTTTAAATCGAAGATAGACACAAAATGCTGGAATACCTCAGTGGGACAGGCAGCATATCTGCAGCAGAAGGAATGGGTGATGCTTCGGGTCGAGAATCTTCTTCAGAGGAAGGGACGTGACCCAAAACGTCATCCATTCCATCTCTCCGGAGATGCTGCCTTTCCCGCTGAGTTACTCCAGCATTTTGTGTCTATCTGCTCTCAAGACACTTCCATTGACTGCCCCAAGTTCCTCGGTCCTCCTGTCTTTCTCCTCGGGGAAATATTCATTGTGGACCTGTTCTGTACCTGCGGCTGGGACGATGATGGACTCTACGCCACAGCAGTAATCACAATAACAATCACTTCCACAGTATTGCACCATTCGTTTTGGTCACGTTTTGGTCATCATTCAAACATCACAAGGACACTGCCAAACTGCATCAGTCCTGGTGACGGCCTTCAAACCAAAACGTTGACCTTCCCACATTCACCCGAGGCAAAACAGGTCAGTGGAAAAATATTGTGTTTTTCTGCCCACTCAAATTAATAACAGCTTTTATCCACGAGTAGTAGCTCTACTCAATAACCAAATATCTGTAGCCTCCTTTTGCTCTGGTATTTTATTTAATTCACATGTTTAATCAATAATGTTTTATTATTAATGTTTAATATTTATGTGCCATTCCTAACTGTCACTGTACGTCATGTTGTCACTTGCGGGCGGAGCACCAAGGCAAATTCCTTGTATGTGATTACTTGGCCAATAAACTTATGAATTAATTAATTCATTCATCCAAGGTACAATAACATTTAAATTTACCTTTTCAAAAAATGTGAATGTTTGTGTGGTAATTGTCCCCACTGTGTAGGGATTGGCTGAGATTGTGGGATAGCCTGTAACAAGGGGGTCACGCTGGCACAGCGGTAGAGTTGCTGCCTTACAGCGCTTGCGGCACTGGAGACCCGGGTTCGATCCCGACGACGGGTGCTGTCTGCACGGAGTTTTACGTTCTCCCCGTGACCGTGTGCGTTGTCTCCGAGATCTTTGATAATTCCTCCCAAACTCCAAAGACGTACAGGTTTGTCAGTAAATTGGCTTGTTGTAAATGTAAATTGTCCCTGGTGTGTGTAGGGTACTGTTAATGTACGGGGGTCGCTGGTCGGCGCAGACTCGATGGGCCAAAGGGCCTCATCTGCACTGTATCTCTAAACTAAACTGGTGTGACTGGGTGATTGATGGCCAGCATGGACGCGGTGGGCCGAAGGGCCTCATCCCACGCTCTATATTTCAATTCAATGAAATTGGTCAGGAATTACTACACGTGCGCCAACACTGACCGTGAGCAGATGATACAAGCCTCATATTCCAAGGGCAGCTGACAACCTCCAATCCTCCAATTTTAGTTAACTATCAAATATTTACTTTGTTTAAATGCTTTTAATTATTTGTTGACATTTAACTTTATCGTTTAAATTTTAATTCGTTTCACATTTAGTTTTAGAGATACAGCGCAGAAACGTGACAATAATAAGCAATAAACGTCTGGCGATCTATCCCTTCCCTCTGACCATCTGATTATCCCCCTGATTAAATGCTATCCCTTTATGCTCCTTCTCCTAACTAACAATAATCTATTCTCCATTTTCCTTGAAACCCAACCACTTTGATGTCTCGTTTTCACACCTCACACTTCCTTATCTCTGTATCTCCCTCTCCCCTGACTCTCAGTCTGAAGAAGAGTCTCGACCTGAAACATCACCCATTCCCTCTCTCCAGAGATGCTGCCTGTCCACTGAGTTACTCCAGCTTTTTGTATCTATGAAATATCACCACTCTTTTGCTTTCTTCCCCACCTCTGCTCCTCCTGGACGCCCCTATTTCTCCTCTTCCCTTCCCCTTCCACCTACATTACTTCCTCTAGCTTCACAATTTGCAACTCTTCAATTCTTTTGTCTCACACCTTCTGTCTTTTCATCTCTGGCCTTTGTCCAACTATCTTCCCTTCAACTTCCCCCCAACCCCCTCCCTCCCCTCCTTCATCACCTGTATACACATTTCTTGTCAGTCTCTATCCTGCCCGTCTCTTCCAGGATTCCTTCCCACCCCTCACTCAGTCTGAAGAAGGGTCTCGACCTGAAATGTCACCTATCCATGAGATGCTGTCTGACTCGCTGAGTTACTCCAGCACTCTGTGAAACGTCGCCTATCCATGTTCTCCGCAGATACTGCCTGACCCGCTGAGTTACTCCAGCACTCTGTGAAACGTCGCCTACCCATGTCCTCCACAGATACTGCCTGACCCGCTGAGTTACTCCAGCACTCTGTGAAACGTCGCCTATCCATGTTCTCCAGAGATGCTGCCTGACCCGCTGAGTTACTCCAGCACTCTGTGAAACGTCGCCTACCCATGTCCTCCACAGATACTGCCTGACCCGCTGAGTTACTCCAGCACTCTGTGAAACGTCGCCTATCCATGTTCTCCGCAGATACTGCCTGACCCGCTGAGTTACTCCAGCACTCTGTGAAACGTCGCCTACCCATGTCCTCCACAGATACTGCCTGACCCGCTGAGTTACTCCAGCACTCTGTGAAACGTCGCCTACCCATGTCCTCCACAGATACTGCCTGACCCGCTGAGTTACTCCAGCACTCTGTGAAACGTCGCCTATCCATGTTCTCCAGAGATGCTGCCTGACCCGCTGAGTTACTCCAGCACTCTGTGAAACGTCGCCTACCCATGTCCTCCACAGATGCTGCCTGACCCGCTGAGTTACTCCAGCACTCTGTGCCTTTTGTTGAGCTACAAACCCTATGTTTTACTGTGCTGGGAAGAACTGTTGCTTACGGGAAGAGAAGATAAGATAATAAGGAATAGCAGTAGAATTAGTCCATTCGGCCCATCATGTTTACTCTGCCATTTAATAATGGCTGATTTATCTCTCCCTCCTAACCCCATTCTCCGACCTTCTCCCCATTACCTCTCACTCCCGTACTAATCAAGAATCTATCTATCTCTGCCTTAAAAATATCCTCTGACTTGGCCTCCACGCCCTTCTGCTGCAAAGAATCCCACAGATTCACCACCCTCTGACTAAAGAAATCTCTCCTCATCTCTTTCGTAAAAGAATGTCCTTTAATTCTAGACTCTCCCACTAGTGGAAACATCCTCTGCACATCCACTCTACCCGAACAGGGGGAACTGCCCTAGACCACAGGGTCTGTGCTCCTGTTACGAGATGCCAGTGGATGCATCTGCCAACAGATCAGTCGCTGCACTTGTATCAACATCAAACAAAACCCAGCCTTTGTGTTTTGGGCAACACAGTGGCAAGGCGGTAGAGTTTCATGAGCGTTTGTCGGCACTGGGCCTGTACTCACTGGAGGTTAGAAGAATGAGGGGGGACCTCATTGAAATGTACCATATAGTGAAAGGCTTGGGTAGAGTGGATGTGGAGAGGATGTTTCCACAAGTGGGAGAGTCCAGGACATGAGGTCACAGCCTCAGAATTAAAGACGTTTCTTTAAGAAGGAGGTGAGGAGGAATGTCTATTCTGAGGGTGGTGAATTCTTTGCCACAGAAGGTTGTGGAGGCCAAGTCCATGGACACTTTTAATGCAGAGATAGATAGATTCTTGATTAGTACGGGTGTCAGGGGTTATGGGAAAGGCAGGAGAATGGGGTTAGGAGGGAGAGATAGATCAGCCATGACTGTATTGCGTACAGTTCTGGTCTCCAAATCTGAGGAAGGACATTATTGCCATAGAGGGAGTGCAGAGAAGGTTCACCAGACTGATTCCTGGGATGTCAGGACTGTCTTATGAACAAAGACTGCATAGACTCGGTTTATACTCTCTAGAATTTAGGAGATTGAGAGCGGATCTTATAGAAACTTACAAAATTCTTAAGGGGTTGGACAGGCTAGATGCAGGAAGATTGTTCCCGATGTTGGGGAGGTCCAGGACAAGGGGTCACAGCTTAGGGATAAGGGGGAAATCCTTTAGGACCTAGATGAGAAGGACTTTTTTCACACAGAGAGTGGTGGGTCTCTGGAACTCTCTGCCACAGAGGGTAGTTGAGGCCAGTTCATTGGCTATATTTAAGAGGGAGTTAGATGTGGCCCTTGTGGCTAAGGGGATCAGAGGGTATGGAGAGAAGGCAGGTATGGGATACTGAGTTGGATGATCAGCCATGATCATATTGAATGGCGGTGCAGGCTCGAAGGGCCGAATGGCCTACTCCTGCACCTAATTTCTATGTTTCTATGTTTCTATGACTGTGTCTCTCAACTAATCCATCACCGGGACAGTAAAATGGTTCAAGAAGGAACTGCATATGCTGGAAAAAAACTGCTGATGCTAGCCAAAAAATGCAGGAGAAACTCAGTGGGAGAGGCAGCATCTGGGGAGAGAAGGAATAGGCAACGTTTCGGGCCGAGACACTTCTTCAGACTGATGTCGGGGGGGGGCGGGGGGGGGGGGGTAGGAAAAGATTTTCACGCCCCCCGACACAGTCTGAAGAAGGGTCTCGGCTCAAAACGTCGCCTATGCCTTCCCTCCCCAGATGCTGCCTCACCCGCTGATTTTCTCCAGCATTTTTTGTCTACTTTCAGTAAAATGGTTCAATGGTTCATGGTTCAATGTTACTTCATTGTCAGACGTGAAATTCCTTGTTTTACATGCAATTCAGTAAAATCTTACCGTGCATACGGACAATCATACCTCACTCAGTACAATAGTGTAGGAACAGTAGATTGCACTGAGGCAGTAGACAAGAGTCACCATGTTTCCAGTGACATCTTGTACCCCTCAAGTTTCTAAGTTCGTAAGCATGTAGACTCTTATCCTGGCCATTAAGGCCCGTTGTCGTGCCGACGGTGTGGGTGGGTGTGCGGGGGTCGGCCTGGCCCGGCGATGTTGTCCGCCGCTCCAAGCCGCTGCAGGCCGCTCCCAGTCCGCGCGCTCGTCCTCTTGGAGCGGTGCCCCATCTACTCGAGCCCCAGGCAGTTGCAGGGCCTCCGGCAGCCCACTCCTCAGGCGTGCTGTCCCTTGCCTCCCATGGCCTACGCCCTCTCTCTGCACCAGAACACCCCTCGATGCCAACCTCAGAACCCCCAGAGTACCTGAGGTGGGACCACAGACCGCCCATGGGCATGGTTCCTCTCCGCCAATTACCGCCACCATCTTGAAGATTTAGACAATGCAGAAACAGACAACTTCGGCCCACCGAGTCCCTGCCGACCAGCGATCACCCCGTACACCAGCTCTATCCCACGCATGCTAGGGACAATTTACTATTTTTTACCAAAGCCAATTAACCTACAAACCTTTGGAGTGAGCAAGGAATGTGGAGCACCCAGAGAAAACCCACACTATCACGGGCAGAACGTGCAAACTCTGTACAGACAGCACCCATAGTCAGGATCGACCACGGGCCTCTGGCGCTGTGAGGGAGAAGCTCTACCTCTGCGCCACTGTGCCGCCCTCGATCTTGAGGAATAATATATCAGTTAGAGAACATCATTCATGTTGGACTGAGTAACTCAGCGGGACAGGCAGCATCTCTGGAGAGAAGGAGTGGGTGATGTTATGGGTCGAGACCCTTCGTCAGAAGGAATGGGGGATGTTTTGAAGATGTGACTGAAGAAGGGTCTCAACCCGAAACGTCACCCGTCCTGTCCTGCTGAGTTACTCCAGCATTTTGTGTCTTTCTTGGGTGTAAACCAGCAACTGCAGTTCCTTCCTACACATTTGAACTGTAAGTGCTGGAGCACCTTTATTGGGCATGCAGGTGAATAACTGAAAAATCCAAGCAATCCAAAAATGGGGCAGTAATGTATCGAAGAGATGAGGAAAGTTATTCATGTTGAAAGCTGCTAAATGGCCACAATTTGAATCTTTGTTCATCAGATCATAATTATTTACATTGCAGAACTTCTTAAACCCTTGACTTTAAAGGATGTTTGTTTTTTTAAGCAAGGAATGTAAATTCCTGACATTAGCATTGCCAGATGTCTGGGTTTGGAACGTAGAGCGATCATTTCAAAATGTCGAACTTTACAGTTGAGCCACAGCCGAGATGAGGCATCTCGATCCTGCTGGGACTTTGGCCGTTCCCAGTTACTCCACTTATTCCCTGCAACGTCCCAGCCAACTTTGGATCAGCTTCACATTATCGTCCAAGACACAGAACAAAACCACTTCACGCAGGCTCCAGGGAAGAGCGTTAACATTTAACTTGGGGAACCGGTCCAGGATGATGCATTTTGGGGTCAAAAAACACTTGAATGGAAAGGGTGAAATCTAAGGTCATAGTTGTTGGACGTAAGAGTCTCTTGACACATACTATCAATCGCCAGCATTTGATGATGACTATAATTTCATAAGTATATAAAATTATGAGAGGCAGAGGCAGGGTAGTCACTCAGTTTTTTTTCCCCAATATGGGAATGTCAAAGACAAGATGGGCCCAACACTGAACCCTGAGGCACACCACTCATCACAGGCCTCCAGCCTGAAGAACAACCTTCCACCATCACCCTCTGCTTCCATCCACGGCAACCTGGGAGGGCCTCTGCTGCATGGCACCTCTCCATCCACCAGTTCAGTTTAGATTATTGTCACAGTTCCGATGTACAGTGAGCGGAAAGACAATACATTATTATAATCGAGCCGTTTACAGTGTATGGATACATGATATAGGTTTCTTATAGAAACTTACAAAATTCTTAAGGGGTTGGACAAGCCAGATTGTTCCCGATGTTGGGGGAGTCCAGAACAAGGGGTCACAGTCTAAGGATAAGGGGGAGTTCCTTTAGGACTGAGATGAGGAAAACATTCTTTACACAGAGAGTGGTGAGTCTCTGGAACTCTCTGCCAGAGAAGGTAGTTGAGGCCAGTTCATTGGCTATATTTAAGAGGGCATTAGATGTGGCACTTGTGGCTAAAGGGATCAGGGGGTATGGAGAGAAGGCAGGTACGGGATACTGAGTTGGATGATCAGCCATGATCACATTGAATGGCGGTGCAGGCTCGAAGGGCCGAATGGCCTACTCCTGCACCTATTTTTCTATGTTTCTATGTTTCTATGTTTCTATGTTTCTATGATAAGGGAATAACATTTAGTGCAAGGTAAAGCCAGCAAAATAGTCCAAGGCTCCCTAATGAGGTATGTAGATGTTCAGGACCGCTCTCTAGTTGTGGTAGGATGGTTCAGTTGCCTGACAACAGCTGGGAAGAAACTGTCTCTGAATCTGGAGGTGTGCGTTTTTCACAGCAGCATTTCCTGAGCTGCCTTCCCAGCCCTTCCTTTATCTGCTATTTAGTTTTGTTTCATTTTGAGACTCAGAGTGGAAACAGGCCTTTCGGCCCACCAACACCGCGCGGACCAGCGATCCCCAGCGCATTAACACCATCCTACACACACTAGGGACAATTTGCACATGCACGAAACCAATTAACCTACAAACCTGTACGTCTTTCGAGAGTGGGAGGAAACCATAACATCTCGGAGAAAGCCCGCGCGGGACAAAGGACAAGGACAAAGGGCATTTATTGTCACGTACACCAATTGGTGTAGAGAAATTTGATTTGCCATGCAGCACACAGATAAAGATAAGACAACATCATAGGATGTAAAAGTAGACATAAAAACATCCCCACAATGGTTCCCACTGTGGGGGGAGGCAGCAAAGTCGCGGTCGGCGGTCTTCAGCCCACCGGAGCTCCAGCGCGGTGACCCAGGCAAGGCATCTCTCGCTCCTCTCCGCGATGGCGCTCCAGCGGCCGTTCCAGGTGTCCCAAGCCGAGGTTCCGGCCGGTCCCATCAAGAAACACCGCTCCAGGCCCGCTGGTAGGCCGCGAGGACGGGTCGAAGATGCAGCCCGGAGAAAAGCTGCCTCTCCGACCAGGTAGGGACCTTGAAAATCACCTCCCCCACCCACCCCCCACATTAAAAAAAATAGACTCCAAACCAAACACTTTTACACACTAAAAATTTTAAAAAGTTAAAAGACCGACAGCTGCAGGCTGGGCAGCCAGAGCAACTGGACAGCGCCCCAAACACTGTACGGGGAGAACGTACAAACTCCGTACAGACCGCACCCGTAGTTGAGATCGAACCCAGGTATCTGGAGCTGTAAGGCAGCAACTCTACCGCTGCGCCCTTTCTGAAAAATCCCGGACATCCGGTGGCGCTGTTACTTTTATGTGGAGGGAAGCGGGTAGGGTAAGGAGGGAACCGTCCTTCAGTCGCTTCTTGGCGAGGATGTGGCTACTATCTGAGTCGCGTCCTCACCCCCCCCCCCCCCCCCCC